>CM062811.1:993883188-994067573 GCA_031772625.1 Pinus tabuliformis | reverse complement strand
GAAGGACCATTTCCCTCTACCTTTCATAGATCAAGTGTTGGATGGACTGGCAGGAAAGAAGTTCTTCTCTTTCCTGGATGGGTTTAGCGGGTACATCCAAATACAAATCAGCCCGGAAGACACAAGATAAGACCACCGTCACTGGTCCTTGGGTTACCTTTGCCTATATTGTCCTTCCCTTTGGGCTCTACAATGCTCCCGCTACCTTTCAGAGCGCTGTCTTGAGCATCTTCTCGGAGCTGGTCCATGATGCAGTAGAAATCTATATGGATGACTTTACTCCTTATGGGGCCAACTTCCAGGAAGCCTTGTCCAACTTGGGAAAAGTCCTAACCAAATGCACTGAGATGAACTTGTCCCTTAGTCCTGAAAAATGTGAATTCCTAATGACTGAAGGGACCGTGCTAGGCCATACCATTTCTTGCCAAGGATTGCAGGTGGATCCTAACAAAATTTGTAGAAATTTTGAATAATATGACACATATTCAACAGAGATTATCCCGATCATACAATTTAAGCGGAACATGTATAATACATAATCTCCTCTACGTTGATCATCAATTTACAGAAGCAGAAACATCCACAGGCACACATAGAAGCATCAATCAAACTCATAAACACAGTATGTATCCCGGGGAAAGCATCTCGCTAAAACCCCACACTATCTGTATATTATATTGATTGAATCATGTAACAATACAAAGCATAATACTTCTCACAAGTATCTCCACCTGTTACACACAATACAGCTCAGATTTGATCTCCAAATCTCTCCCGCTGCTTGCCTGCCTCCACTGCTCAATACCTGCTCAAGAACTGATGAGAATTACTTCCCAAACTCGATTTTACACTGCAAAATAGTCACCCACACTATGTTGGACGTGAGCAACAGCTATAATATCATGAAGATACGTGAGCAAACTCATTGGCATACTCAATCCTTTGATTGTGCAAATCATCATGCACAGCTATAGTCACAACTGATAGCATCTGATCCTCTAACACCTGTCCTGCTGAACTGAACATGCACTGACATGCAACTGAGTTAACTGATGTATTCTATAGTTGCATTATGAGTTAATAACTTGTGAATTAATTAATAACTAATTCACCCAACTCATCTTTAGTCTATTGATCAGTTAGACTAATACAACCAGTTTAACAAAGCTAAACTGAACACAACTCCATCAACTGTACCTCCAGTCCACTAAACTCAACTCACTTGAGTTCTAACTGAAGTCATGCATGCACCAACTCAACTGACTCATGAGAAAAGCGTATTTCCTTCTGACAGCAGCTGCATGTGCCACTTCCGTAGCTCAAACTGAAGTGCTCCAAGAGAATAAGATTAAGTTTATAGTCCAAATATTATTGTGAGATAATAATATTTGACTTTTCTATTTTTGACTTGGATCACTCACACTGTGATCACTCACACTTTCATCAAAAATAAAAGTCCATCTATTTTTCCCAACTTGATCAATCATCCATAGACATGATCCATATGTCTAAAAATAGACATAGTCTAAAAATAGACTTGCGCCAAAAATAGCCTGCGGGCCCACTTAGTGAAGGCGACTCTTTTCACTAAGCTCCATCATCTTGTTGCAATCTCAACAAGCATTTCTTGTTGCACACTTTTCAACACTCCCTCTCAACAAGAAAGGATTCCTCTCAAACCCGATCCTGTAACTCTGGAATGTTCTCCATGCAACACATTTGGCCGGTCCACTTGCTCTGTCATCAAAGTCTCTGACTGCTATTGCCTCTGTCAACTGAAACTCTGCATCTCTGTGCTCTTCAGTATCTGACTGCTCTAGCCTCTGTCACTTTGATCTCTGACTGCATCCGTGCTGCTGCTGGTTCTATCTCCCAGCATTGCATCTGCACTGCACCTCCCAACTGACCTCCCTGTTGGGATAGAAACATCCTCTGATGCTGAAGCTCTACCTGCTGCTGACAAGTGCTCCCTCTCTGACATCTGCGCTACTGCAACATCTACATGCATCTCGCACCATTGCACACTTCTCTGTGCCACCTAGCACTGTGCAAAACACTTGTGCCTCTCGCATTGCTACAGCCTGCTAGCTATGCGCTGTCCTGGGATTCCCTGCACTGTCGCTCTCTCTGCCGCTCCATCCGCATCTGTCTCTACCCAATCAGTCAGTTCCTGCTACTACACATCGGGGCTCCCGTAGCAAGGTCTCATCCAAGAGGTTAGGTACCTCAAGGATCCTGCCCCTCCTCCTTGGGACAATCAATCCACATCACCCCACCTCCTACCTGGAGGTATGGCTGCATGCGATCCCTCAGCCCACCTGGCTTGAAGTTTCCCCCTACTGGAGGTCTCTGGATGAGCAGATGTCTCTACTCTATCTCCTCTCAGCTTCCCTGGTTGTGGCTCCTCCACAATCTCCTGAAGCTGCTGCACCAATCGTGGCTCCTCCACAATCGTCTGAGACTTCTTCTGGCTCTGCATGTTGAGAGGTAATATACGCTCCCTCTCAACCAACAAGTCTCCATCAGTTGCCTCGCTGCTCAAGGCTTTGCATGCATCTTGAACCTCAAGAGCATACAGGTTCCTGACCCGTGAACCAATCTCATGACAACGAAGGCATCTCACTTCGACTTGTCAACCTTCTTCCCATCACTGGAAGAACAAGATTCGAAAAGAGAAAACCTTCTCCTCTTCCCCCCTTCTTCGCCTTACTCGCTAAGGCACAGTTCTCCTCATCCTGCATGGATGAAGAACCATCTCTGGTGCTCCGTCTAATCTCCTCCTGCATCAAATCCCACCATGGTCGTTCCCAATTTGGCAGTTTCTCCCTTCCATTCACCGAGTCCTGGTAGCTATGCCAACTCTTAGGAAGGTCAAGGTGTCCTAGACTCACCATCCTCATCATCAACAGTAACCCTCACACTTCCCAGCTCATCTCGACACTGAGTGAACCTCGTGAGATACTGGGGCATACTATCTCCATTCTCGAACTGAATGTTTCTGAGTTTTATCTCTTGCTTTGGAATTAAATTCGAATTCCACCAGCACAAAACTCAACTGCTTCCGATCTAGAATTCGTGAGAACAAATTATTTCTTGTACAGAGATTGACTGTATGGGCATTCACCGGATATCTCACCTTCCAAAGGAAGGATGAATTCAGAGGCTACCTGGCCCGATTACAGACTCTGCCTGAAGAAATAAAATGTAAACACTTCCTGAATAATAGATCTGATGATCAATCCTCGCTTTGATATCCTGTAGAAATCTCTCCTACAAATCAAGCTGCTCCGATACCATGTAGAAACTTTTTCTACAAATCATCTAGCTCTGATACCATGTAGAAATTTTGAATAATATGACACATATTCAACAGAGATTATCCCGATCATACAATTTAAGCGGAACATGTATAATACATAATCTCCTCTACGTTGATCATCAATTTACAGAAGCAGAAACATCCACAGGCACACATAGAAGCATCAATCAAACTCATAAACACAGTATGTATCCTGGGGAAAGCATCTCGCTAAAAACCCCACACTATCTGTATATTATATTGATTGAATCATGTAACAATACAAAGCATAATACTTCTCACAAGTATCTCCACCTGTTACACACAATACAGCTCAGATTTGATCTCCAAATCTCTCCCGCTGCTTGCTTGCCTCCACTGCTCAATACCTGCTCAAGAACTGATGAGAATTACTTCCCAAACTCGATTTTACACTGCAAAATAGTCACCCACACTATGTTGGACGTGAGCAACAGCTATAATATCATGAAGATACGTGAGCAAACTCATTGGCATACTCAATCCTTTGATTGTGCAAATCATCATGCACAGCTATAGTCACAACTGATAGCAATCTGATCCTCTAACACCTGTCCCTGCTGAACTGAACATGCACTGACATGCAACTGAGTTAACTGATGTATTCTATAGTTTCATTATGAGTTAATAACTTGTGAATTAATTAATAACTAATTCACCCAACTCATCTTTAGTCTATTGATCAGTTAGACTAAATACAACCAGTTTAACAAAGCTAAACTGAACACAACTCCATCAACTGTACCTCCAGTCCACTAAACTCAACTCACTTGAGTTCTAACTGAAGTCATGCATGCACCAACTCAACTGACTCATGAGAAAAGCGTATTTCCTTCTGACAGCTGCATGTGCCACTTCCGTAGCTCAAACTGAAGTGCTCCAAGAGAATAAGATTAAGTTTATAGTCCAAATATTATTGTGAGATAATAATATTTGACTTTTCTATTTTTGACTTTGATCACTCACACTGTGATCACTCACACTGTAATCACTCACACTGTGATCACTCACACTTTCATCAAAAATAGAAGTCCATCTATTTTTCCCAACTTGATCAATCATCCATAGACATGATCCATATGTCTAAAAATAGACATAGTCTAAAAATAGACTTGCGCCAAAAATAGCCTGCGGGCCCACTTAGTGAAGGCGACTCTTTTCACTAAGCTCCATCATCTTGTTGCAATCTCAACAAGCATTTCTTGTTGCACACTTTTCAACAAAATTGCTCTCATCAAGAGGGTTCCACCTCCTCAAAAGGTTAGGGATGTCCGGAGTTTCTTGGGATTAGCAGGATACTACCGGAGATTCATTAAAGATTTCAGCAAGCTATCCTCGCCATTGTTTGGTCTGTTGGCAAAAGATGTGGAGTTTAAATGGACTGACGATTGTCAGAGGGCTTTAAATGAATTGAAGGACAAGTTGGTGTCTGCCCCAATCCTGAGAGATCCAAACTGGGCCCTACCTTTCCACATCCACACTGATGCCTCAAACAAAGCCATAGGTGCAGCTTTAGGACAAGTTGAGCAAAAACTTCCATATGCCATTTACTTTGTTAGCAAAAACTTGTCCAAAGCTGAGCTGAATTACACTGTAACCGAGAAAGAATTCTTGGCTATGGTCCATGCACTGAACAAGTTCCGACATTATATTACTAGTTACCAAACCTTTGTACATACTGACCATGTTGCTATTAGATATTTAATGAATAAACCAGATGTGAATGCTCGTATTATTAGATGGCTACTTTTATTGCAGCAGTTTGATTTGACCATTGTTGACAAACCAGGTAGAGAAAATGTAGTTGCTGACTTTTTATCTAGATTGGATTTTTCTGCAGATGAGGATGGAACAGTGGACGACCAGATGCCTGATGAACATCTGTTTGCTATTTTAGTACTCTCTCCATGGTTTGCTGATATAGCAAACTATCTTGTTTCAGCACAGTTCCCTCCACACCTATCTTCCAGAGAGAAGAGCAGGATCATCAGAAAGAGTGCCTCATTCACTTGGATCTGGGGCAATCTGTTCAAGCTTGGCCCCGATCAGATCTTAAGGCGTTGTGTAAGGGAGGAGGAAGTCTTTGATATCCTCCTCACTTGTCATGATGGGCCTTGTGGAGGACATTTTGCAGCAAAGAGAACTGCCTTCAAAATCCTGCAGGCAGGCTACTATTGGCCCACACTTCATCAAGATGTCAGAAGATATGTCAGTCAGTGTGACCAATGCCAACGAATGGGGAAACCGACCCAAAGGGATGAGATGCCTCTCCAACCTCAAGTGACTCTTGAGCCATTTGAGAAGTGGGGCATGGACTTTGTGGGCCCAATCAACCCCTCTTCGAGGCAAAGGACTTACATCATTGTGTGTACTGACTATTTGACAAAGTGGGCAGAGACCACAGCAATCAAAGCAGCAACAGAAGAAAAGGTGGCCGAGTTCCTAAGAGAGAACATCTTCTATAAGTTTGGCTATCCAAGAGAGCTGGTCACCGATCAAGGGAGCCAGTTCACCTCCAACCTGGTTGAAGATCTCCTAGCTCATCACAAGATCAAGCATAGGACTTCCACCCCTTATCACCCTCAAGCAAATGGGCAGGTGGAAGTCACCAATAGAGCATTAGAAGGGATCTTAACTAAAGTGGTGAGCAGCAGCAGAAAGGACTGGGCAGATTGCCTGGTTGAAGCCACATGGGCCTACAACAACACTTGGAAGACCACCACCGGTTTCACACCATATGAGCTGGTCTATGGGAAGAAAGCTTTGCTGTCCATTGAGTTTGAATACAATACCTTGAGGATGGCAGCTCAGCTGGACCTAGATCTCAGCCATGCACAACAAGAAAGGCTATTGCAGTTGAATGGCCTGGATGAGCACCGAATGCAGGCCCTCCTGCACTCAGAAGTGGTTCAACTTCAGAGAAAGGTGTGGCATGACCAACATCTCCATGACAAGCAATTTCAGCCGAGAGATTGGGCTTTGTTATATGACTCCAGATACAAAGACTTCAAGGGGAAGCTGAGAACCAGATGGCTAGGACCATATGCAGTGGAGAAATGCCATGACAATGGATCTGTCCTCATTCGAACCATTGATGAGGAAGCCATTCCCATGCTTGTCAATGGGCATCGATTGAAGATCTACAGGAGACCTCTCTCAAGACAAGAGTTCATCAAAACTATGGAGAAATCTGTATTGGTCATAAGGAAGGGTTCTGCCTCTGCTTTTGGCATACCCTGAGGGATATGAAAAAAAAAAAAAAAAAAAAAAGGGAAAAAATAATAAAGATCCTTGGGTGAAAACCTCTCTGAGGCGCCCAAGGTAGGTAGTAGGGGTGAAAACCTCATTGAGGCGCCCCTATTGTCTTTCAATAAAAAAAAAAAAAAAAAAAGGGGAAAGATTTGAAAAAGATCCTTGAGTGAAAACCTCTCTGATGCGCTCAGGGCAGATGGCACGGGTGAAAACCTCTTTGAGGCGCCCCTGTTATCTTTCAAAAAAAAAGGAAAAAAAAAAGAGAAAAAAAAGAGAAAAAACAATAAGCAACATATGGTAAAATTGCATGCAGGTTGCAGATGTTCTATGGAGGAGAGGAAGCCTTCAACTCAAAGCCAAGGGTCCTTATCATGCTGTCAAGGAACCTCACCAGCACCTCCTCCAAGGGTACCCATGTTTTTTCAAGGTATGTGCAATTTTATCATGGTTTGAATCTTCTACAGGAAGATGCTATCTTTCTACAGGAAGGCGCGGATTTTCTACAGGAAAGTACAGACTTTCTACAGGAAGGCCGAACTTTCTACAGGAAGCTCTGTGTTCTACAGGAAACCTCCTGTAGGAGTTTTGGATGGCCAGAATTCATCTTAAAAGGAGATTTAGTGACTATGGATTGGTTTGGATGCATGCAAGCCTCTGTTGGCACCCTTGCACATTGCTGTCACCGTGCTCCACCATCCTTGTCGACATGCGACCAAGTTCCCTGCACCAACAAAGAAGATCGATGAGTTCTCGCGGGAAAAGCCATTTTCAAAGTTAAACAACTGCTGGGATCTCATACCGCAGGCATCAAGAGCTCCGGGAACGTGATTGAAAGGCCAGAACCTCCGTCGTGCAGCATGCACCCAAGGAGAAATGACTGTTACGAGACACCTCGCAGGAATCCTGTAACAGTTCAACCTGCTCGAGTGGATACCATTCACAGCACCGCCATCTGAATTGAAACGCGGGCGCATGCAAGCAACACATCCACTCCATCGTTGGCAGCCTGTAACCACGAGCCTCCGGGTCTGTGTAAGTCGCATGCAGCAGGTAGATCCACTCACCATCGCCCAATAACTGGAAAAATCGTGTGCAGCCACGCAGGTAAGTGTCTCAACCCTTCCTTCCATCAAATCGCATGAATCTTACTTTGAAATTGTTTGCATTGCATAAAATTGAATGGTTGAGCGGCCGTATGGCCAGTCGACTGGCCACGTCGGCTAGTTAAAGTGTAATTGGATGTTTGGGTGGCGGCCACGACAAAGAGAATGAACGGCATGCACGTGAGAACACTCTCATCAGAAGCATGAGTTTAACAGGAAAAGGCGGCGGAAAATCTGTGGGAATGAATGCGGCAGCAAGTGAATACGCAGGAAAATGATGGATGACGTCGCCCAACGGTCCGGCGGGGACAGCTCATCCCCCGTGCCACGGATTGCGCCGATTCAAAATCTAATCGGCTAGATCATGCGCATGCATTTATCATCCAATACTTCAAACTCGGGTGGCTATTCTGATTTCCTCTGCACTTTGATACGCCGAGCTGTTGGCTACCAGAACGCCGGTCAAGAACACCTCGAGCGCGGGCCAACTACAGTCCTCCCCGAGAATTGCGCACTGCTTCTACAGGAACGCAGTTCTACAGGAACGCAGTTCTACAGGAGCGCAGTTCTACAGGAACGCAGTCTACAGGAACACAGTCATCTACAGGGAAGCGGGTGCCTCACGCAAAAAGGTGGCCAATTAAAGAGGTAACCCTGAACTTTGCATGAAACTGGTTAGTAAAAGTGGCAAGACCATCGTCCACAGTCGGGTCATAAAGATATTGGTGGAATTGTTGTTTGCTGTGCCTATGCTATCGTTCTACAAGATGTCGATATAAGTAGACTGTGTTGAATTTTGTGGATTATGTGCATGCTCTGTCTTAATAGACCAAATCTCTGTTGCATTTGCCACCTTTAATTAAAACGACCGTGTTCATCATGCCGGGTGGTTTTATAAGACGGGAACCCACTGAGTCCACTAAATTAAGGGAAAACCCGGTAGTGGTAGAGCTCTTCACCAGAGCACAATGGATGCCTTTTTGTGATAAGCTGCAGGGCTACGATGATGAAGTAGCCGAAGAATTCTTGCAGGCTCTGAAGCCTAAATCCCAGACACTGGCCACAGTGAACTTCAGAGGTCTGAGCCTCAAGCTCACCCCAGAACATATCAGTCGGATCACAGAACTCCCTATGGGTCTGCCATGGGACAAGGACGAAAGAAAGCTGAGCCAGCAAGCAAAGAAGGAATTCTTTCCACCTGAGGAAGAATTCTCGGAGGATAAAAACGGGGTGAGAAGAACGAGTCTATTGCCACCTTGGAATGAAGTCAGTTTGCAAATCATGAAATATATTACTTGTGAAGGCCGTTTCAGCATCGTGTATGCATATCACTTTCGGCTACTCACTGAGTTGAGGCACCGAATTGACCTTCCTGTAGAACAAAAGCTGAGCATCCCTTATTACCTCCTGCAGTCTCTAATGGAGTGTGCTACAAAGCTAAGAGAGGGCATACCTGATCAGATAGCCCACCATGGGTTAATCAAGCTTCTTGTGGAGGATGCATTGCATTCATATAAGGTTCCCCTCTCATGGGAATCCTTCCGTAATTTGACCAAAGATGGGGACATTAAAATGTTGATCGAAGAAACGGGTTCCTCCAGCAGTGAGGAACATGAAGCAGTGGCCGAGGAACAGACGGAAGAAGGCCAAGAGACCCCGACAACAGCACAGAGGAAAGAACAAAGAAAGAAGCATGAGGAAAAGGAGGACCAAGAAAAAGGTGGCACACCTATCCTGTCAGCAAGGGAAAAGAGGATGAAGAGCAGAATGGACAAAGCTGAGGTAGTCCACGTCAGCCCAAGTACCCCAACAGCACCTGCAACCAAAGCAAAAAGTAAAACTCAGGCAGGCAAGCAAGTGGAGGTGGAGACACCTGTGTCTACAGGAAAGCAGAAACAGGCTTCTACAGGAAGCCCGAAAACAAAAACAAAGGCTTCTACAGGAAGCCCGAAGATCATTGAGAAGCAGGCTTCTACAGGAAGCCCAAAAGCAAAGACCAAGGCTTCTACAGGAAGCCCGAAAATTGTTGGGAAACAGGCTTCTACAGGAAGCCCGAAATTGCAGAAACAGGCTTCTACAGGAAGCCCCGAAAAGGTGAAACCCAAGGAGAAAAAGGTGGATATTCTGGCACGGGAGGCAGCAGCGGTATTAGCTGGCCTCAGCACGCCACCTAAGCCAAAAGGAAAGAGGAAGAGGGAGACCCCTCTATACTTTAAGGCTCGAAGAAGTGTTAGGATAAAGACGGGCAAGCCACAGGCCCAATCCAGCAGCCCGATCATCATCGAAGATACACCTACTTCTCCCAAAGAAAAGTCACCCTCCAGGATCACAGTCACCTACGAGAAGGGGAGTCCAAAGAAAAATACATGGCAGGAAAAGTTAGAAAAAACTCAGCTACAGGAAGCTGAAAATGTTCTACAGGATACTCTGGCCCGGCTACAGGAAACAGAAAAGAGGGAAGGAGAAGGGCCCTCATAACCAAGGGAGGGTGAGGCAGAACCGCCTGAAGAGATAGCAAGAGAACATATACCCAAACCTAGCCCTTCGCCCAATCTGAATTCATATTACACCTTTTTAGAGGCGGGCAAAATCATACTGCAGAAATTTACTGTGCCTCTATTTTTTGAACTAGAGAAAGAAAGAGTCCGTTCCCACACATGGATGCGGATCGCCAAATCAAAGGGTGTGGCGGACATAGGCCCTTTACAAGATCAACTCAGGGAGGTCAGGAGTGAATTCACCATGGCAAAACATGTGGCTAGTTGCCAACATGCACTTCTACAGGAAGAAAATCAGAAGCTAAGATTGCAGCTACAGGAAATAAGGGCAGGAGCAGGAACATCCTCCAAGGACATCACAAATGAAAAGCAAAGCAAAAAGCAGCTAACCACTAGTCTTGAAGAGCCAATGACACTTCTACAGGAAGCAGAACAGCAAACAAAAATTGAAGTGCAAGCCCTAAAAGAACAGCTACAACAAAAGGAAGCACAATTGGCCTGCATGGCCAGTTGGGCCATGGAGGCAATTCAGTGCAGACCGCCTGCAAAATCCTATGGATTGTTTTTAAAAGATCAATGGTTGCAGTTCCAAATAAACACCTTGGCACAAAGAGGTATTTCACATATCCAAAACCCACAACAATTTTCTGAATTATGCAGTACTAGTTCGGCAGAAGACAAAGCCAAATTAGCAGAGTTTTACCTCCACAACTTGGCTTTGCCCAATGAAGTCTCATGGGATCCCAATGTTGCCCTGGGTGATATGAAATTGATGGCGTTCGCCACATGGTTAAACCATGAGGATCAGAGAGCAGCTGAAGCAAAATTGGTCATGAACCGAGAAGTGAGTGAACCACTGTTCATTCGACCAGAACTAGAGGATCCGGTGGCACTCATCTCAAACCACCAACAGTTGGCTACAGATCCCACAGCTTCCTTGAGATTTATGGACCAACAGGCCCAAGCCATAGCCCACTTTGAAGACATGGAAAGGTTGTTGGGAGAAAGTGCTGCCCAAGCATGTGCAAGAAGATGGAATACCCTGGCACACAGCTTGAAAATCAGAGAATACCATACCCCCATCTGGATGAGGGAAGCTTTGGCAAGGGTTGACCTTTACAAGAAATCCATGCAGAGCCTCCAGGCCAGCTGGATTGGCCTTAAACTCAGCCCACCACTACTGCTAGGATTGACTGAAGGCAATTCAAAGGAGGATGACAGTCAACAATGGGAAGAGGTGAACAGGAAAGCAGGGTTTCACATCTACAGAGAGGACACTACCATAGAGCCTTGGAATGCAAGGGAAGTAGTGAAAGCAATGAAGGATGAGGACTTGGACTAAGTTGCTCAAGGATGAGCAAATAGTTTAGCTGGGGGGTGATGATGAGCCCCAATTTTTGGTATAATTTGGGCTCATTTGGCCTACTTGCTTTGCTCAAACCATTCACTTTTTATTGCTCATGCATGCATTTCTTAGTTTATTCGTGTTGTTTGTAGGAAGAAGGGTAGACATTCTATCTACGTGACTAATGCATGATGCTTTCAGGTTTTTGGCATTAAAAGGGAGAAAAGACCACGTGAAAAGGAGACAAGGAGACAGTGAGGTGGCACTGCTGGTTTTTAGGAGAGGATGTCCACAGTCTTGGGGACCTTCCTCGTGATTCCCACCATAGCTCCGAGCTCCAATCCATCTCCCCACCGAGCTTAGAGGCAGCCAACTGTTCTACAGGAACAACAGTTATAACTGTTCTACATGAACAGCAGTTATGACTGTCCTACAGGATCAGCAGTTTAAACTTTAGTTGGACAGCCGAGCTCCTCAAATCAAGGACACCTGTTGGATGATCATTTTTGTATAAATACTGAGGCCGTAGCCTTGGATAGAAGCTTTTTGAACTTTTGCATTACTCTTGTAATTTTGAAGTACGAGCTACAGCTCTGTGTTTGTTCCTTTTGTAAGCCAGTTTGGCATGACATCAGATTATGAATAAAGAAGGCAGATTTTGATCTAGTTCTGAGTTTTCTCAAGGAGCTATAGCTCTCAGGTTAGGGCCCAACCTGAGAGCAATAGATCTCCTCGGTGTTGTAATGTTGTTTGCATTTCGTTCCAGCACTTTGAGTTTTTACTTTAACATGCAATTCGAATTTACAGTTTGTTAATTTAGTCTTTTTCATGAGTTTAGATAGGATTCGGTTATGGTGAATTTGTTTCCAGTTGCTTAGGTTAGAAGAGGATAGATATAATCTATTGGAGCTCCAGCAAAAGGTTGTTAAGGCTCACTGCCATCTCTCTTAGGGATTGGGGTGCAGTCCATAACCAACCACCAAAAAGAAACGCAGTCCTTTACTTCTATGAACGCTGCAACACAGTCACGGTTATGATAGATCTTTCCATGCACTTCAATCTTGAGTCATACACTTTCATCACAGCTTCATGCACACTTCTCTTCACAATTTACATTGCTGTTCATTTGAGTTTATAGCACAGGTAGCATAGGTTAGTGAGTTCTCGTTTTGGTTACAGGCATAAGCAATTTGTTTTATTTACACTGCTCCACATCATTCTCTCTCCGTCTTCTTCATCTTGACCACTCCTAAAGCCACATCCTTGACCTCTGTTCAGCTCATTTAGCCTCCATTCCCCACGTAGTCTCATTTTCTTGACTTTTCGTTGTTCTAAGCCCTCCATCTACCAACCGACTTCATACACTCGTTCTCCATCCTAATCCTCTGCTCCTGAGCCATCACCAGCTCCATCTCCATCTCACCTATCCTCCCACACCACTCCAACACTTCACCATCTCCCAAAACTTCCACGGCCAAACATCCTGTAGAATTGCACAGACTTCCTGTAGGATTCCCTGAGTTTCCTGTAGAATCCCCTGCAGACACCTAGGAGGCCACTCACTCGGTTGCACTCCTCTGAATGTGAGGAACTCTGTGGATGATGACCTCTGGACTCTTGGGACTCTCATAGCCTCCCCAACCTTTCCCAACCTTTCCTTCCTTCTGCACCACCTCTGCACAACCAAACCCTAATAAGAACAAAATCCCAATCACTCCATTCACTTAAGAAAAAAATACAAAAACATGTCTTTTCATATGCAAGTAGCTTAGATTCATGTAATTGCACTTCCTAGAGGTAATGGCATCATTGGTAGAAGATTCATTTACATTTTTGCATCATAGAGGTTAGACTAGTCAGATTAGGGTTTCCTAGGGTTTCCATGCTTTGTTTTGCTTTCAGTTCATTTTTTCGAAGTAGATTAGTTTTCTTTGAGCTAGCTTTCGTCCATCATTTAACAAGCTTCTTCTGAGAGCCTATAGAAGCTGGCTTGAGCCCTAGCGGACTTGCGCCAGCTGACCAAGTGACAGCTGCGACAAGAGCTAGTACTTGTGCATACAGCACCGTCGCTTCCAAGTTTGTACGAACTACCGGGTTGATAAAATGAGAGACAGGAAGCCCCATGAGTTGTAGCATTATTGCTACAATACTGGAGCTCACTACCAGGTGAATGAAAAGTGTCGTGTTCAAGAGTGGTGATAAGGTTTTTCCGAGAGAGAGTATGACAAATAGGCTCATTTTCCTCTCTTTTCCCCCACCATTTCTGGCAAGTACCTCTTTATTTTTTACAAGCTTGAGGAGGATAACATTTGCTTGATTATAAGCTCATCCTTCGGATGAGTCCAACTTAGTTTAGATTCGAACCCTAAGAAGGAGTGGTTAGTTCCTGTTTGTAATTGAACAGGTCCTTTACTGTGAAGTTTTAACGAGTCCAGTATAGGAGAAACTCGGTGTTTTTCAATTTTAGAGAGTCTGGAAAACTTAAGAAGACTCCAGGGTTGACCTTTTTCGTAAATTTGTGTCTCCCAAGCCCGAAAAAGTATAAAGTAATACTTGAGAGAACCGCTTGATCTTTACGACCAAGGAGTACTTTCATGATTAGTGTCTCTGATCTGAAAAGTAAAAAGCGATCAAGGACACGTCATTTTATTTCCAATATCGAATTTGAAACGAAAAAATCCGGCAATCTTTTCATGTTTTTACGGTCAGAAAAGGGCTGTAAGAGGACCGTCTTTTTAATTCTATTTTAACGAGCTAAAAAGAAAACTCGACAATCTTTTCACATTTTAGGAGTCAGAAAAGAGCTTAGAGATGACTCTGATGTTTTTGTTTGTAAAAAATGACAATCTTCCCTGAAAATCCTTTATCCTGCACAAAAACCAACACATTACTCATACCTGTTGAAGATAGATAAAAATACTTTGAAAAATACCTTTTCATGGTGAAAAATAAACAAATTTACCATTTATTTACCTAAAAAACCTATAAAAAGGGCTTTTACCAATTCATTTTTACCATTTTACTATTTGAGGAGAGAAAAAGGGCTTTTGGCAAGAACATCCTCTCTTCCAGGTAATCTACAACATCCTCCTCTTCAATTTCATCCGTTTAGAATTCTTTTTGAGGCCCCAGATTTCATTTTTGGGAGGTTTTGTGGTTTCAAAAACCGCCTCTCGGGGTACGCAGGCGCCACACTAGGGACCCGCGTACCCCGACATTTTCTCAGTTGGAAAAATGTCAGGGGCACACACCCTGCCTTCAGGGACCCTGCGTACCCACGCTCTGTTCCTAAAGGCGGGGTGCGTACCCCGCGCAACGAGTTTTTAAAACCTAAATTCTCCAAAATGGACCAAATTTTTTTGATTTTATGGAATCTAATGGATGTTTTATGGTATGTAGATTGTTCACCATGCTTGATTGGCGCGAGAGAGAGCACGAAGATGTTGATTTGGCCGCCATTAATCATCAACCGTCAATTGATGCTTTGAAGGCATGCGGCCTTTATAAATTTTGGGCCATACCTGGCATGAGGGCCCAAGTGAGCTTTCTAGAGTGGCTGATAGAAAGATGGAATGTTCAGGACCAGTGTTTTTATATTGGAGGGCACCAGCTTGAGATGGAGCTGGCAGATATCTACTTTATCACTGGTTTGCCCAAGAGAGGCGAACACTTGACTTTGTTCGGGACTAGGCCAGGTGGCCAGTCTGTCACTAGTCTCCGAATAGAGTGGTGTAACACTCAGTCTCAGGAGAAGGGGATAGAAATCAAAACTATATCCCGTCCTGAACTTATGGTGATTGCCTTTATAGTTACCAGACTTTGCGGAGCTGCCGCTTTACACATTGCCACTGGATCCCAGATGCGGATCGCAATTGATTGCTATCGAGGTACCATTTTCAACTGGTGTGATGCTGTGTTGGCCAATGTAAAAGGCCAACTGACTAGAGCCAAAAACGGACAGCTAAAGACCTTTGGTTATGGGGCTTTAGTTGTGAGTTTTGGCTTAGAGAGGGTTCCGATGCTGATCCCACAGCAGCTCACTGTTGAGGTTGGGCTTCCTCGAGAGCCCAAATTGATGCGATGGGTTGCGGTTATGGCCCGTCATCCTGATGAGGGGACGGAGGTCGTCCGATTTACTCCGGAGTACTTTCGCTGGTTAGAAAACCAGGTCTTTGCTATACAGGATTTTCCTTATGCCGGAGTTGATTTTCGTGGAGATCCGGACATGGTTCTTCCACCGGGAGAACAATGGGATGATACAGGTAACTTCATTTTTCACAAGTTTTTTAAACTATCTATTATTTTTGTTTGTTTTATATCGTCTCAAAACTGATAGTAATAATTTTCAAAATGCAGATGTAGGCCCACGACGTCCAGCCAATCTCCGGCCTTACGAGAGGAGACTACCAGCTGCAGCGGCACCGGCCCCACAGGACGAGGCCACAGAGACTTTGGCTGAGTTGGAAAGTGACCTGGAGCGTCTTACAACAGATATACTGGAGACTACCATAGATGATATTCCAATCAGGCTTCAGCGCTATGTAGTCGGGGTCCCAGGACCTTTTAGGAGGTTCTTGTGTAGGGTGGCCTGTGTAGTGGTGTCATATAGAGATCATCACCAGTGATTGGATGGTCGTTTTGTAGACACATGTAACATTTTGGTTTTTGATACTTATCATTTTTGCCGATCATAAGGTGTTTTTCAACCTATGATCGAAAACGATGTATTTTTTGACACACTCCTATATATATATATATATATCATTATTACCGGCTTATCTTGTAAATCATGTTATGGAATGGTTTTAAATTTACATGTATGATTATTGCAAATGTCTATTTAACATTCGAGAAGCAATTGCATCTGCTAATGTATTTAAAGACCTTGGAATATGCTGATATTCAATGTAATCAAACTCACGTTCCAAGAGACGCACTCTCAAAAATAATCTTAATAACACTGGATTTCTAATGGCATACACTCTATTAAGCTGTAATACAACGAGTTCAGAATCTAACCTCACTATCAAACTCCGAATCCCAAATGAAATAGATTCAGATAATAACTCAATCACTGCACTGTACTCGGCGATGTTGTTTGTTGTTTGACCGAGGCTTACCCCATGCATAGAAACTAACTCGTCAGAGGGCGGATAGATAACCCAAGCTGCGGAAGAAATGTTCCGTGTACTACGACAAGCACCATCAGCAAATCCAATGTATGTTTGGAGAGGCATCGATATCTGCAATATCAAGAGTAAAACCAAGATAAGCCAGAATAACGACAAAAAACACTCTCTAAGTTAAGCACACTTTTTAAACCAAAACACACTTGCTAGAAAGAAAAACTAACCTAACTAAAAATCTCCATACCCATTCTTTTAAGCATAATACCTCTTCAAGTAAAGACCATTTCTGGGTTTACCTAAAGAGTCCCCGTCAAAGTCTACCAACTCATAGGCCCCTTTTGCTAGCTTTTTCTTGACAATATAGGGCCCATGCCACATAGGAACAAATTTTCCAGCACCTAATTTATCATTAGCTTGATCATATAATAACACTAGGTCTCCTTCCGAAAAATTTCGAGGGGTCACATTTCGATCATACTGAGCTTTCATACGTTTTGCGTGAGTCTCAATCGCCAATGCAGCATCACGTCGATTCTCATCTAATTGAGCTAAGTATAATAAACGCTTTTCCTCTTCGGAATTAGCTGGAAGTAACTCGATGGCCATTTGCAATGACGGGATTTCGCATTCAATGGGTAGCACAGCTTCCAAACCATAAACTAGTTGGAAAGGAGTGAACCCTGTTGATGTTTTCACTGAGGTTCGGTACGCCCAAAGCACTGAAAATAACATGTTGTGCCAATTCGACCGATGAATACCAATGATTCGTCGGATCATGATAACTAAAACTTTGTTGATGGACTCAACCAGACCATTCGCTTGTGGATAATAAGGAGTTGAACTATCGTGACGCAAACCAAGCTGGCCTGTAAGTTCTGTCATCATAACGTTTCGAAAATGGTGCCCATGGTCAGTGATTATTGCTTGTGGGACACCAAACCTAGCAATTATATGATTGAACACGAAAATTGCAGCTGTCTTGCCGTCTGCCTCGAATGTAGGCATCGCCTCGGCCCACTTAGTAAAATAATCTACCGCAAGGATGATATACGCATGCCCCCCGGCCGAGTGAGGGTTACATGTAATAAAATCGATACCCCATTTGGCAAAAGTACCAACGGCAATTATAGGTTGGAGAGGAGCAGGTGGAGCGCGCATCTTTCGATCAAACACTTGACAGTTGTGGCATTTTCGGACCGCAGTAATACAATCTTTAAACAAGGACGGCCAGAAGTAACCAGCACGCAATATCTTTTGGGCTGTGGCATACCCAGACATATGACCGCCACACGCTCCAGAGTGACAGTCATTTAGAACCCTTTCAGGCCTCTTCGTGAGTTGAGCAACGTCGAAAAATAGAGTCCGCCCCACGGCGATAAAGAGTATCTCCAATAATTTTGTATTGTTGGGACTGGAATCGAATTTTCCGACATTCCGACTTTGAAACTTCAGCCGAAAGGATTGGGTCTGGAGATAGACGATGATATCCCCATACGATGGATCTAAAGTGCTGATTAGAAACAAAGATTTGTCTGCAATGGGCTCCTCTGCCACAGTTTCCGTGTCATCACGCGGGAAGTCACACATTAACTCTGCAAAAACTAAAGATTTCTTAGACTTAGATTTCTCAAACTCCAAGTCGAACTCCTGTAGGATAACAATCCATTTAGAGTACTTGCCCCCTAGCAATTGTTTGGTCAAAATGTAGATCATAGGGTTGCAATCCGAAATGACTGTAGTTTTACGTAGTAAAATGTAGTGACAAAAACGTTGGACAGCTTGAACGGCTGCCAATGCCAATTTCTCCACATGTGAGTATTTTAGCTCAGTTGGGTTTAACGTTCGACTAAGGTAATATATCACATGTTCCGTTCCGAATTCATCTTCCTGAACTAAGACCATTCCAATGGTGGAATGGGAGGCGGCGAGATACAAAAAGTAATCTTGGTTGTAGTTGGGAGGATGCAGCAACGGTGCATGGGTCAACGCGTGCTTGAGTGCATCAAAAGATTTCTGAGCTATCTCATCCCAAGAGAATTGAGCGTTCTGTTTCAACAACCGTGTAAAACCCTTTGTAACCTCGGCGTAGTTAGGAATGAATCGTCGTAAAAAGTTTGCTTTCCCCTGCAAACTTTGGAGTTGGCGAAGACTCGAAGGAGGAGGCAAATTGATAATAGCTTCGACCTTCGAGGGATCAACGCGAATGCCGGCTTTCGAAACTACAAATCCCAGCAATCGACCCGTTTCTATACAGAAGACACATTTGTGTGGGTTCAACCGAATACGATAATGCCTACACCTCATAAAAATTGCACGTAAGTGGACGAGGTGGTCAGCTCGATGTAATGAATGAGCAGGCAAATCATCGAGATACGGTTGCACAATGTGTTTGATGTCATGAAACGCATAAGACATCGCCCTTTGAAAAGTTGCTCCGGCATTCTTGAGCCCAAAAGGTAATTTGCAATAAGCGAATGTCCCCCATGGACAAATGAAAGCCGTTTTTGGTTGATCGGCAGGTAGAATATTGATTTGATTGTAACCGGAAAAACCGTCCATAAAGGAAAATATTTCGCTGCCGGCACAATCATCAATTATTTGATCGATATAGGGAGTTGGGTAGTTGTCTTTTGGACAAGCTCGATTAATGTCCCTATAGTCGATGCATATTCTTATTGTTCCTTGCTTTTTGTTAACCGGAACAATATTCGATACCTAATCCGTTAACGGGATCGGATAAATGAAACCTGCTTTCAACAGTTTCTCAACTTCTGCTTTAATTGCAGCAGCTTTTCGTGGGTGAATCTGACGTAAACGTTGCCGGACGAGTTTAGCATCCGGGTAAGTTTTGATCTCATGAACAACAATCGCGGGATCAATTCCTGGAATTTCCTTATAGGACCAGGCAAACACGTCGCAGAATTCTTGAAATAGGGCCTTGTATGTCTGAATTTCGTCATCTGTACACGAGGCACCTATATGAATGTTCTCAACAATTCCAGGCTTAACCGAAATGTCAATGGGAATAGTTCGAGAGATGTTTCCCAAATTTAACTCTGAATCGGGATGTTTCATTGGATTCTGATGTTCCTTGACATATTCAGTCGTAAAGATTGATGAGAAACCATTTTCAAAACGATCATCCTCAGGCAAAAACGAAGATCTGTGATGGAGATCTTCCCATGGTAAATCATCTACACATAGGATTTCACGAATTTGCTCATCAGAGTGAACAAGTTCAGAAAACGTAGTTAAATCCGAGGTTGATGTGAAAAGTGATTCCTCACATACCACATTCATTAAGTCTTTTTCGGTTGAACATGGGTCGGTAAAAGACTGCACGGCTTCATAGGCAATTTCATATGGACTCAAAGGCATAAAATTACCAAATGAGTCTATTTCAGATTCAGAAGGAACGATCCAAGGATCGTCATTAAAAATAGTGTCTGATGTAATCATATGAATGGTTGCAAATGAAGATGATGCGTTGATTGGAGGAAAAGGAAAAGTTCCCAGTAAACCGGCATCTTTAACTAATCCTACTCCAACATACTTATATGGGATAGTCGTTTTACCGACATGTTGAATACTCTCTGAAGAGGCTGGGTCGGATGAAAAGTAAGCCAGCTGGTCTATTGTTACGATCTTTCCATTATGTGGGAACTTTATTACTCGGAAGACCGACGAAACAACCATTGTCATAGCGTAAGACCAACTTCGACCCAAGAGAAGGTTGTAGTCTAGAGGGGCATCAACCACCTCCACATCTAGACTAACGGTTTTTCCTTCAACCCCTATAGGCAAATCCTGTAGAATGCCAAAAGGATGAAACCCACAGCCATCAAAGGCCTTAAGAATTGTCGGGGATTGATTTAGTGAAGGAGAACCAAGCGATCTCCAACACTGTATCGACATAATACACGTTGAAGCTCCCTCATCAATTACAGTCTGATGAATAGGCCTGTTTTTTACTATCACTGGGATCTGGAAATCCATTTGATGAGGCAAACGCGGTGTACTATTTTCTAGATCAAAGATTATTAGGTTCGGGTCCTGAACATCAACAGCTCCTATAGCCGACAAAAGTAATTTACGTTGTACTGGGCATGATTGCAGCACTTCCAAAGCCGACATTGCTGAGGGTGAAACAGCTAAGTCCTCAACAATGTTATAATTCTGGGCCGCTCTCGCATGTGGATTGAAAGCAAACTTTCGAAGTATACCCTTGGCGGGCGGTTTGATTACTAAGTCTAGATTAGGCTTCTCGATCTGTAGCGGATCAGAACTGGGAGCTGAGGTTGATGGATTAGAATGAGAAGATTCTGCTTCTTTGCCATCAACAGGACTTTTACTACCATAATCTTGCGATCGAGTCGCAATCCTTACATGGGACATCATCAATATGGGTTCTTCATTGGCATTCGAGGAAGAACCTATCATCTTGCTATCTTGATTTGGAAATGGATCCTTCAAGACAGCAGGAGTTTGGGAACCTTTGACGATTTTCGCAACCTCTGCTTCATGAGGGCAGTCTCTTGTAAAATGTTCCTCTTCACAAATAAGACAAGGATATCGAGGTTTGCGCTTTTCATCATTGGATTCCGCCTTTTCGGATTTCTCTTTTGAACTCTTGTCCGTTTTATTCTTCTTCTTTCCTTTCTTCTTCCCACCGGATTTTGATTTAGTCGTAGATGATTCTATAGCGTGAATATCGGTGGAAACCTCTGCAGAAGAATCTCCTGTCAGGGAATCAGGCAAGGTTATGATAGGAGAAGAATTCTTGGAAGACTTCTTCTTAATTTTAGTGTTAACCATACCAATCATACCATCAGCGGGATGAGATCCCGAAGGAGCTGCAGCGATTTGATTTGACTTGGGAAGATCGGGGATCTTTTCGTGTAACGTACCTGACTGAGTATAAACTAAGTCAAGGTACTGTGCTTGAGCAATCACTTGCTCCTCAGTAACTACTCCGACCTTAGCTACGTCTTCAGTAATCTTCGGTAACAATGATTTAACAAACCATTCAGCTAAGATCTGGTTCGGGATAAAAACTTTCACTAACCGCCTTCGACGTCTCCATTCATGAATATGATCTGAAATGTACGTGGATGTCGATTGTTTTAGCGAAGTTAATAATTCCGTGCCATTGTCATATCGGACTCTCAACTGTAAATGAGTTAAAAACGAGGTAGCTAACTGACTAAAATTATAAAAAGAGGCCCGTGGTAACTCAATATACCACTTGGCCGCAAGACCAATGAGAGTGCGCTGGAAAAGACGTAAGCGGATCGAATCATCTGTTATGGAGTTAGACGCACACCAGAGGTGGTAAGTCATCACATGGTTCGACGGGTCCTCTCCAGATTTACCTTCGAACTTGGGAATGTCACTGGGCAACTTATTCGGCATTGGCGGCCAAAACGGAAGATAATTAATTGGATCGTTCGTTAGGCGTGACAAGTCTGGTAAGTCCAAAGTTGCGATAAACGGTAGCTGCCGATTAGGATCCCTAAAACTCTGGGTCATGAGACCAGCCCCACGAGGAGGATATCCAGGATAACTAGGAATAGGAATCGTGTTCGGGATATTGTATCCTCCTGGAAAACCAGGATTAACCGGACCGTACTGGGGTTGTTGTGGTTGTTGATAAGTGTACCCAGGATACGGTTGATACTGATAAACTGGCTGCTGGACAGCAGGACCGAATTGGTATTGTCCCTGGTACGGTTGATAAGTGAATTGCGGTTGACTTGTGACAACCGTACTTAAACCAGGTTGTCCTACAGGCATCTGAACCGTAGTTTGAATCGTGGATCCAGACGGTGGTAAAGATGTCTGAGGAGTAGATACAGGAACAGTAGAAACCGAAGCTGTCGATACTCCAGAAGTAGGTGGGGTAGATTGAACAGATGTTGCGGCAGTTGCAGCAGTCGTTTGAGATGGAGTACTAGGCGCAATAGGCCCAGACTGAGAAACTACCGAAGGTACAGAAGTTTGAATATTAGACTGGACTGGTTGCTGGGGTGAACCAGAAACTAAGGGTTGTCCAGTTTGAGATGACAACTGTACATTTGGTTGCAACACCTGTTGAATTTGCGATGGATCCCACACTATGTTCATTCCGGGGTACTGACCCATAACAGGTTGAGAATATTAAGATCCAAAACCGGGTTGAGGGTAGGATTGATAATTGAAAGGTACATTTCTCGTTCCTTGAACATAAGATTGACCTTGGGGTGGTTGGAAACCTTGGTTCAAGTACTGACCTTGGGGTAGATACCCTTGAGGCATGTACTGATACTGGGGTTGACCTTGAGGTATAAATTGATACTGGGGTTGACCTTGGGGTACATATTGAGTATGGGGTTGACCTTGAGGAATGTAATGCACCGTAGGCACGTACTGTCCTTGAGGTTGCCCCCCAGATGCAAATTGTGTACCTTGAGGTTGCCCCCCAGGCGTTAATTGAGGCTGCCCCCCAGGCGGTAACTGGCCACCTTGAGGTTGAGAATTGGGAATAGAACCTGACATCATAAGAATGTCTTCTACGCTCAACGGCTTTGCACCATTGCTTCCAGTGAATAACCCTTGTTCAATGGGTTGAGGAGATGCTCCCGAAAAAGTACCAGAAAGTGACTGATACCCAGAGGGAACAGAAGGACCGCCGTACAAAAAAGATTTAGGCGATTGAGTAAACATGGACGACTGACCTGACATATTTACGGGAGTATAAAAACCCCTAGGTTGATAAGGAGCACGAGGTGGTGAAAAACTTAACACTGGGTTTTCCAAATAATTAGTTAAAGAAAGATACCAAGTAGTACTTCTAGGTGGACTGTAAAAAATTGATTCACGCTCCCTTAGATCAATAACAGGTTGATTTTCAGGGATAGGGATGCCTATTTCTTCTTCCGGAGCAAGTTCTTCAATAGCTATCAAACCAGAAGGAAGATTTTCGGTGATTACTCTTTCTACCCTAGGTGAATTAGGAGCACTAGAAGTTGGAGAGACAACCCCGATGTTGGAGTAACAGGTTCAGATATCTCAGGTTCTTCGCCTATATCACTAGTAGATGAAAAGCTACCAGCAAGTTCGGAAACCGAAATAGCTTCAGGATTATAACCTGTTTCTAGAGTTTGGTAATCAGGATGAACAACCAACAAAGACTCTCCTTCTTCAGGTGACCCAACTTTACTGCCACTAGGAGTTACGAGGACTTTCAAACCTTCGTAATGGCTCGGGACGTCTTCAGGAGGTTGGCCCCGAAGTCTACGGGACTTCCTCAACAAATCAGCCACGGTTACAACCTCAGGAGACTGGCCCCGAAGTCTACGGGACTGTCTTGGTAATTCAGCCACAGCTAAAAACTTTTAACTACTGCACACGCAAACAAAGTAAAATCTCAATGAAAAACACCTAAAGCCTCTAAAGAACCAAACAAATTTGAATCACACGCCTAAAGAATCTAGAGATCAAACACACACAAACAGTAACTTTCCGTACCGAAAACACTAGTTGGTGATGAAATCCAACCTCGCAGAATCCAGTACAAAAATGGCGGTTGGAACAGTTACCTCGGCAACCTGCTTAATGAATAGACTGGACCAAGTTCCTCCACTTTAACCGTCTCGAGTGAAGTGAACCCCCCAGAAAATCCAAGTGAGTCTAGCCGACGTCTGCTCCAAGTACAGTGGGATCTTCCCACCACTGTCACCTTAGGAAGAATCCTAAAGAATATGGTCACAAAGGCTACCAACTGAGACAAATACACCTGGGGGAACAGTCTACGATCCGATACGCACGCAAGGGCAGAGTGGCAAGCTCAATCCCCTTGAAGGCTCCTTGACATAATCCAAGGTTTACCAACAAGTGACCCCAGGCTCCTCGACAATGGTTAATCCGAGGTTTACCGTTTTTAATAAGTGAATATCTGGCGTCGTTCCCAATGAGGAAGGATTGATTCCCACACTGGTTCGGACACGATCTCGTGCCTCTCCTTTAAGAGGAGCTTTTCCAGAGCATAAATGCAACAATTGGATTTCTTCCTACCACAATATACAGCTACTTGTTTGTTTTTATTGTCTTGGACAGTTAATTACTCTCCTACTCCAAGACACTAGCCTAAGCTAAGTTGGTGTATCAGAGACCTAGAAATAAAGTGTTACTAAGTGAATTTTACTTTAAGCGTTAATTTTTATGGCTTTTCTTTAGGACAAAAGGTAGCGGAGATGAAACTTATGATGTGTAGACTCGACTCAAATCCACTAAAAAGATGCACCTAGGATGAAACAAAACAATCTTTCCTTTTCAATGAATTCCCTAGCTAAGAAAGTTGGAGAATGCAAAATTTATAAAGACAACTTTCTTAGCAATGAAAATCAAAGAAAAAATCTCTTTATCTTTTCCAAAGCACACAATACAAGACCACTAATTATTTCACGAAAACTTCCTTTCTCTTTTCAAAGACTTCAAACGCTACTAAAACAAACTTTCTTCAAAAGAGATTTTGTATTTTTCCTATTCTAACAAAGCATGTAAAACTACTTAACAAAAAACAATTTTAAGATCTATGAAAATCTAAGAGAAATTTACCTAAAAGCAAATCCAATGAGGTAAAAGCCTACAAAATATAATTCCAGGTTGTTTTACTCAGTTACAATTCAACCAAGGACTAATTCATGCAGAATCATAAATCAGTCAAAAACAAAAATAAAAAGCTCTTGTTCTTTTTCTTAAGAATGAAATTCACAGCTTAATAAACAAGCCTTCTCGAAATTCCGCAAAGAGACAACACAACGGTAGGTTGCTCAAACAAAGGTGGATTTTACGAATGGTCTAACTCCTAAGAAGACTGAAAAGACCAGGGATATCCAAGGTTTCTACAACTTCTAAATCCAGAGTCACTACAAGACCAATACAAAAATCAAACCTAGGGCTAGAATTTCTATGAACTTCACTAAAACCCTTGATGCTAATGAAACAAGCCTAGATGAAAACTTCTGACAGGTAACCAGTGGATCTGGGCAGCAAAAAATAAGCTATAAACAAGATCTAATAGGTAAAAAAGGAAAAAATTGAAATTTTCTAAACTTTTGACAGGGTACGCAGGCAACCCGTTTGCACAGGTGCGGCCCCGCTCTGTGTGCAAAGCAGAAGTGCGTACAGGTACGCACTGTGCTTAACTCAGAGGGTGCGTACTTCTCTCAAAAACAAGAAAAATAAAAAACTAACTCAATCCTAAGCTATTCTACCCAAATTCACAGTCAATCAGTCAAAAACTAGAAAGAAATCAACGTTTCTCAAATCAAAGTATCAATCAAAAGAGAAATCAATCAAATCCATGGATTCCCCAGCGGAGTCGCCATTTTGTCATGCGGAAAGAGTCAATTTTGCGGACAAAACCGACCTCCCTAGAAACTAAGGCTTTTCTAGTGACAAACAAAACAATCAAGCACTATCTTTCCCTAAATATGCATTTAAAATAAAAGCAACCAGGTGTTTAAGGCTTACCTTTAGTCCAACGCTGTTTGTAGCAGCCAAGCCTCTTCGATCCAGATGAGCTCCTCTCTTTGAAGCCTGCATACACAAACAAGCAAACGATTACATAGCACCTGAATAACTCATATAATAAAACATATTCATAATAAAGACCAAGGAGTTTATGAAACAAATTATATATAACAACTTGTTGAGAAAAATGAACTTAATTGTATTAATTAGAAACAAAAGAAACCTTACAACCAATGCCTTGGTGTTGTGCAGGTCCCTCCCAGGGTCCAGCAAGAGTTCTCCTCTACTTTGATCAGCTCACCCACTTCCAAATGAAGCTAAGAAAGGAATGTGATCTCTCCTCTCAAGCTCTATAAGGGAGTCCTAATTTCAGCAGCATCTACCCTTAGGAATGTTCAGCTTTCAACCTCCTTTGCCTCTGGCCCAATGCCTGTATTTATAATGCTTTGGAGGAAGTTAAACAGGTCCACCATCAATGGGATAAGTCCCTCTTTCAAAGGGATAGTTCCCCTCTTCATGGGATAAGTTCCTCTTTCATTGGGATGCATGAACCATCTGGAGGCGCTCAATCCACGTCAAACCATCTTCTAGAATGCTCTAGAATCGACCGCAAGTAAGTTTTTTGAAGTAAAACTTGCGCCTTTTGACTTTTACAGGGGTACGCACCCACCCCTTTACAGACAGAGCATACAAGTACGCAGGTATTATGTACTTAAGGTGCGTGCACGCAGGTAAGAGTAAGAGAAAGTGCAGAACCAGAGTTATATTGATTTTTTAAAGGCTTTCTCTCTTTTTTGGAGTTTGACATGAGGAGCAGAGGTATAAGACTTGCCAAGGAGTACAGTATGGTTATTGATGAAGCCATACTGACTGCAAATAGTCATGGTGACAAATTTTAGTGTAACAATCCCCTCCCCAATTGAGTCACAATGTTTACACACTTCAATATTTGTTCATGTTCAACTCTAAGACATGATCCAAAAAAATTACCTAACATACATATCTATGAGACAAGATCAAAAGTTACTTTTTCATTAAATCATTAAATATAGCTATATTTATTTTACATCCTATACTTTCAAAACTATTTTGTTACTCCATCCAAACATCATTTTTCTTAATGAAATTGTATAATACTATGTGTTTCCAACATATAGTTTTTTTAGATATCATTTTTGGGATTCAACTGCGTTAAGTAAGTCATTCATCTATGACCATTTCCATGAGAGGTAGTCGCCACTGACTAATTTCTCATGATTTTTGAATAGTTCACTTAGCACTCATTGCATTAGGTGATGCTCACAGCGGTGAAGAAGTGGGATTGAAACTAGTGAAATGAATCACAAAGCGTCAATCATCACTTCCGGGGCTTGCACCCGGTAACTAGGACTTCCCGGGAGGTCACCCATCCCAGATCGCCTCTAGCTCAAGCACGCTTAACTGTGGAGTTTTCCCCACAATCAAGCCCACTTAGCTTGCTACCCCATTTGCAACACCTTAGCAAGTAAGTGCACTTGAGCTAGAGGCGATCTGGGATGGGTGACATCTTAGGAAGTCCTGGTTACCGAGTGCAAGCCCCGAAAGTGATGATTGATGCTTTGTGATTCATTTCATTAGTTTAAATCCCACTTCTTCACCCCTGTGAGCATCACCTGATCCAATGAGTGCTAAGTGAACTATTCAAAAATCATGAGAAATTAGTCAATTGTGACTACCTCTCACGCAGTTGAATCCCAAAAATGATATCTAATATAATGCACTGCGAAAACCCTTTAATATAGATTTTTGTTCACATCTAACCATACAAAAAGAAATAACTTAAGAAACTTTTGAGACAAGATCACGAGTAACTCTTATGTTGAATTATTAAACATGAAATTCTTTATATAAATAATAAGTATCACCATTCGATTTTTGAGTTTTTGCTAGTTGCAATTCATATATCACCTTCTTGTGTAATCTATCTTTTTCTTATATATATTTTCATTGTTCACTTTTGATTCATTTTTTTTTTTCATTTTGGATTAAATTTTTCACCTAGAAAAAGCTTGAACCCGAGACCTAGGGGGACCAACATCTTCGCTAACTCCAACATCACCAACTAACTGGGATGCCTCACCTAAGATCTTGAATAATATATCACATGTTACATAAACTATCATTTACATAAATATAAAATGAAGTCGAAATGTGGGTAAACAAATATAAGTATCGCCTTTAGATGTTTATATTGTGAACTTAGTCAACCATTAAATGTTATTCCTCTTATTGTCATTGAAATATTATTTATTTTATGAATGATAAATACACTTTAAGTAAATAATATAAAATGATTTTATTTTTAAATATTTTTATTTAATTTCATTTAGGTTAGAAGCATTGTAGTGTTTTAAATGATTTTAATGACAAGAGATGATATTAGTTAACATGAAAAATTATCAATTATCAATTTTACTAATTAAAAAAACTTAGAAATAAATATTATTAATATAATAGTCATATATATTAGTATTTTTATTTTCTTTATTATTATTAAATATGAATTATATAATAATTTTTTATATCAAAATGAATATGTATTAATAAAGATAGTAATTAAATTGTGAATATATTTATCATTGATTGTTTTTTTACAATTTATATCATTTTATATAATGTAATATTTATTTTATTTAATCAAGAATTAATTGAATGTCATAAAAAATATTAAGAGTTATAAATAAAATTTAAATTAATATGGAAGTGAAATCATAGATAATGATCGTATTATAAATTTTGTATATGAGAAGATACTATATCATAAATAATATTTAGTGGTTACATGACAATTTAATTCACCACACAGTAGAGCCAACATCTATTGTCTAGTTCAGTTGTGGTTTGTTAGGTGATAGACCCAACACCCACTGTCTAGCTCTCTTGCACAAGATAAATACATCAACTAGCCCCCAAATTCCAATCTCAAATCTGATCCCCAGTGCTATTAGTGACATCTTTTCATCTAGATGCTCGAGTCATCCTACTTTAATATGGGCATTGATACTATTATTGGCACCTTTTCTCATTGGGTATTCCTTTTCATTGCATGAATTTAAAGGACACCCACATAAGCACTTATTCCTTTGGAATGATGTTGCACTGAATGTGGAAAATTGTGTTCCTTTGGGGATTGACCCACAAATATTATTAGATGAAACATCCAAAACAACCAAACTATATAGTTTAGATATCTCTTCAAGGAGATGTCCACCCGAATTATTCTTGCTCAAGTCTAACTGTTCCAAAGTAGATATGTTACTACGATATGCAGGTATTATCCAGATAAATTTAGCAATCACAAGCTACTATAAGATTATTGTTGAACAAATCAAATATTGTGTTTGTAGATGAGAAGCATAATAAAGGATACTCACTTCCTTTCCTATGAATTGTTTTATTGTCAAATAAGGTATACTGCGAAGTGTTTACAAATTCTAGTAAGGCCACACAAAAAGAAAGCACTAATGAAACATAAATTACGCCAAAAAGAATGAACTCGAACATACACTTAAAAAAATGATAATTGAACACATTTTTCAAAGTTAGGTATTGATTTGATATAAGTAGGACAACATAAAGGAGAATTACATGATTACGATACCGTGTTTAAGGGCACATGCTTTATAGCTACAATGCTTGAAAAATGTTAGGTAGAATTTGTGGTCATTGTTTATTTTGTGATTAGTCAATAATGTTATTGATATTTATTAGATTATTGTTATGGTTGATATTTAACTTTTTATTCTATTTGTGTAATTATATAATTTTTTATTTTAAAATGTGATTAAGATTTTTAAAATGGTAGTAGTTTTTTAATTATTTTTTTCAAAATTGTTGTTATTGTATTAAATTTTTATATTTATTAGTTATATAGAATGATTTAAAGGTGTTTTTTTCAAATTGATAAGGTTAGGTATTGTCTATTTTTTTCGTTTCCATTTGACTTGTGTGGTTCATTGTTTTGACATAGGTCAACTTTAATTTAAGAAAAAAAGGAAGTATACATCTTATTGTAAAATGGACTATTTTGCTAAATAAAATTTGCTTATATATAAATGAACGTTGTAAATAATAATGAGGAACTTATCATGGAGGAACTTATTAAAATTGGAATAATCTCAAAACCCTAGGAAATTGGTGGGTGGGGAGTCATGTGGCACAAATCTATTTTTTAAAATTTATTAAAAATAATGGACCATTTTGCTAAATAAAATTTGTTTATATATAAATGAATCTTATAAATAATAATGAGGAACTTATCATGGAGGAACTTATTAGAATTGGAATAATCCCATCTCAAAGTGAAATAGAAAAAAAAAAACATAAGAAGGAATCAACCCCAAATTCATAAATGCAATAGTTGGATATTTATTGCCTTTAATATTGTGTTCACAAAGATCAAGGCACCCAAGTTCTCACAGTGGGTCTCTTGGAGGTCCACATTAACCAATTATAAATTCTTATCAATAATTATTTTTTGGATGGTAACAATTTAACCTCCATGAAATATTCTAGAATTTTCATAGTAGTATACACAAATCAATGATTGAGATTCATTTCCAACCTATAAATGCATGTCATATACATAGTAGGTACTCCTTCAAATAAAAATTGTTAAGATAACTCCCACACAAAATTTATGTAACTAATTACGATAAAGTCCCACCTTAAAGCGTGTTCAACTTGATACGTTATTGGGTATTTTTTGTTTAAGAATGCATAAAGACTTTTCAACTACAGTAAACTTACATAGTCACTCCTTATTGTGGGACTTGCACGAGCTCTGCAAAGGAAACTGCAATTACTTCTGGAAAAAATGAGAAAGAAAGAAAGAAAATTCTAATGTCCACAAGGCTAAAGATAGCATATGGGACCTCCTTTAGAGTGCAAAAATTGAAAAAAATATGCACCTAAAGAGATTTAATTCTCTTCAAAATGGATCTACATTGGTTCTATATATGCATATAGCATGTGTAACTTTACATTTTAAAAATTGTATTTTGAATGCATAAATGTATGCATTGCCTTGAAAGTTTACCTGGAAACTTGGATTGTGTAAACTACACCACATAAATTTTCAATTCCAACAAATATTTGCTAGAAAAAATTTAAATTTAAATTCAAAACTAGAATTAATGGCTCCGGGAAAATGGCTACAAATTAATTTTTAAAAGGAGATAACTAAAACTCTAAAACAAACCCCCTTATTTATGTTGATTATAGAATATCTTGGAATCTGAAGGTCACTTGAGTGAAATATGCTCTTCAATTAATCTCATTATCAACACACACTGACTTTAGTCATTTCCTCTGTGCAATTACATTTTTTATGCACCAGTTCCCACGAGGACATATGGTAATGTTTCTCCTCATTACCTTGCATGTTATATAGTGGATATAATATGTATATAAGATTTTAACATAATGGTATGATTGGAAAAAAATGATTTAGCCAGGTGGTTCTAGCAACTTCTATCAGAAAAACATTGGCACAAGTGTGAGACTATTGCAATCTTGAACACATTTCCTCCCCTCCATCCTCCACCCTTTAGGTTGTTATCTTTCCTTTGCTGCAACATTTTTGCAATAACATCATAGACATTTCCTCCCCTCCATCCTCCACCATTTATGTTGTTATCTTTCCTTTGCTGCCACATTTTTGTAGTAACATCATAGGCATGTTCAATTCCTTCAGTGTGTCTTTACACCTTTAGGGGCAATTGCTAGTACATATTGGTGTTCACATTCCTATTAGCACAACTTACTATTTTTGGAAATTTTCTGGGTCTTGAATAGATCGTATACAAAAGTTACAACCCTAGGAAGTTGATGTACCAACTAACCCTAACAGGGCCCACAAAATTTTTGTGTTTCATCTCCCACGGTTAGGTTTTTGGGTGTTTAGGGTTTTCCCTTGTTTCTCAATAATAAAATGGTCTTCAAACCTCACTGTAACACATTTCAGAAGCCATGTAGCTGCCACATCTCTTCTCATAGATAAGCTACCATTGCCCAAGCTAGTTTATTTCCATTATGCATGTAAACCATTTTCAGTACTTTGTTATTAATGAATTGAAGTTCTGTATTTCTTGTAACTTTGTGTTTTTGTTTATATTTGTATTTCATTTCATTCCATCATAAATTTGGATTAGAAAAAGAGTGTTTGAGTTGGTTTAATGGTTAAGAATGTATGGTTATTTCTAAAAGGACACCTCTGCAAATCTAAGGGGTCATATAGTATGAACAACTCCTTAAACTTTAGTAGTTAAATTGTTTTCTAGAGGGTGGTCCATTTCCCCACAAACAAGGGGATTTTTTGTCATTGCATTATGTTTTGATCATTGAGATCAAATAGATGAAGGCCTCTTCCATATTTTTTATTGAGGGATTTTATTTTTTTGCTTTCAAGTTTCGATGGTCCATAATATTTAGTAGCTCCATTATTTTCTTACATTTTGATGGCATCATCAAGTTGTTTGCTACATAAAAATTCACATATTTTAACAAAACAAGATCTAATATATTGGCTCCAAGTGTATCATTAAATTTGGTAATGACAACAATTGGCATTGTTTAATAAATATGATAAATGTACACAAGTCAACACCTAAGGATACCACACACAAACATATCAAAGAAAAATACATTACTGTAGTACATCATTAAAACCCTCCCATTAATTGTCTCAAGTGACACATTGATTGTCACAATAGAGTGTGGTTAGATGTTTCTACTAGAATCCAGATTTGAAAGGATTTGGTGAAGCCACAATGATTCTTTACTTAGACTAGTTGTTGCTCAATAATTTGTATTTGTTGATGAAAGTGTAAGGATACACTGCTTCTTACAAGTTGAAGTGACAACCTCAAAACCAAGATTAAAAACATTGAAAACATTACTTGTAATAGACTTCCAGTCATTATGTAATTTTAAGGTCATGGTCAAGTTAGACAACAAATTGGTGTATGAAACCCCCTTCTTTGTGGGGCAACAAACCTCCTCCCTGCAATGATTTTATTAATAAGTTTAAGAGTATGTACATACTCTAACTCCTCTAGTTTTGAACCTATAACCTCTTAAGAACCAAACACATATCACAATAATTAAAACAAATAAGAAACTTTATCTTTTATGTCACAATTTCCTCCCAAAATAATATATTTTATAAATAAAATTAAAACATCTTTACTTAGTAATTTCCTTCCAAACTAATAATTTTTATAAATAAAAATAAAACATTTTAGTTAGTATATAGCTCCCTTCAATTGACTGTTTTTAAATACTAACATAGATCCATCCAATCCTCTTCTTGAGAGTAAAACTTGGAAAAGGTTGGAATTTGATCCAACTCAACGCCTTGTAGATTCAAAGTTAAAATGAATATATATATATATATATATATATATAATTTTATCAAAACTTTCATAATACATATAACTACATACATATATCCTTGATTTTTTTATTAGAACCAACCTAAATCCATCTTAACTCTGGATCTACTGAGCATCGAAAGGGATCAAATCTCTTGAGGTGCAAAGATCTTTTAGAGTGAAAAGAGATTTGATCCCTCTCAGTGTGTTTGGTAGATCTGGATTTAAGATGGATCTATGTTGGTTTAATTATTATTTTTCATTAAAACTATTAGAATATGTGTGCATAAAATGCTCTCCATTTTATATTTTAAAATATTTTATAATTTTTTCTTTAAAATATATATTTATATATTCAAAAATATTTTAAATACATTTTTATTGATTTAAAGTGGAACATATTATCATAGAAAGTTGTGTAGTAATTGAATTTAAAGTGGTAATTTAACTTTTCTAAATTTTTCTTTTTCTTTTTTCAGTATACTCTTTAACTACTTTTACTTATTGTGAAAATTCTAGGAACTAATCAAGATCACAATTAAATATACAAACAAAATTAAATAAACCTTTTCTTTGTAATGACTTATCCTTGAATTATAATATCTTAGACAATATTGTTAGAGAACAACTCATAATTTAATTTTTAAAACACTAGCATATTACCTACTATCCAACATTATCACTAATGTAAATATCATTATGAAATTGATAAGTACTTTTTGTGGCCGCTACAACCACCCTCCAAAACTTTGCCTATGCTTCATTTTGGAGCCTCCCTTCTAAACCACAGCATCTCATCTTGCACTTATCTAGGTACGTGTGCTTTCATTGAGCTTCATCCTTTACATCTTGGCTTGTGTTTTCTTACTTGTTTTACTTTCTAACCCATAAGTCGATCTCTTGACTTGGTTTTCATCCTGTTCTAGGCTTGCCGTAGAACACTGCACAATTCTTGAGGGCAACTATCCTTGCTCTCGGGAATTTGCAATCCAAGCTGACAATGAGACTTGATCTCAAGAATTGCATAGTGCTAGATGGCAGACAAACTTGAGGTAAGAAACTGTGCAGAACATGAGAGGAAACCCAGAGCTACTTAGCTCAGAAATTTCTCAGAACCCACTATGCTTAGAAACTGTGCAGTGCATGAGCCAGAGAGTTGCCGAGTCCTTCCCATAATTGTGCAATATTTCAGGGCAATGCATGGAAACTACCCCCGGGAAAAGAAAGAAAATTGAAGGGAAAAGAGCATCCCTAGGAAGTAGGGATCTATGTCTAGTTTCTCGAAGGTGGCACATTGCTATCCTTAGAAGTTTTCCACCAAGTGTCACTTTTGTCCTTGATCTCAGGCATGTGCATCATCAATTCCATTTCTTTCTCAATTCCATGCCAATAGAGCACATTCGTACATTTGATCATCGAGATCTAGAATTCTTGAGGAGATAAGGAGTCTTTGGAGCATTATCATCACTTTTCCGAGTGAGTTTTTCTTTATAGTCTTTTGCCACTTTTTCTGTCACCTTTTATTGTTTAGCTTGTGAGAGTGTTGTTTCACTTGTTACTTTGAATGACTGCTATCATTTTAACTTGTTTTAGTTTGTAGAAGTGTTGTTGGATGTTATAGATTGCCTTTACCAAGTGTCGCATGAGTTTTTTTGTTTTTGCACCAACAGTTGTCGTTGCGGCGACTCTCTTCACATGCTTCTTTCTCCTTCAATTTAATCAATTGATGCACTTGTTTCACATGCATGCATCTACACTTAATCAGATCTGCACTCATCCTCACACCATCTTTCATATCTTCTTATTTTTCACACTCCCTTGGGAAGATTTGGGCTCCCCTTGCCCGGGTCTCACACTTCACTACATGCATTTTGTAATATGGGAGCTTAAGGCCTCTGCCTTGGCTTATGGAATTGCGTAGAACCTATCCTGAATTGGCTCCAACTGTGCACTACTCAGTTCTAGGAGTCAGTACCCCATCTTGGCCACTAAGACCAGGCCCTGGCCTAGACTGAACTGTACATTACACGGTTCCAGTCATCAAGCTTCCACACTGACTATTGGGAATATGTAGTGCGTAGTTCCCATAGTCAGTCAGTCACCCTTGTTAGTCGAAATTTTAGAATCCATCTCATCAGATGCCCCGATTGCTACTTGATAATGTTGTGAAGTTAGATTTGCAAGAGTTAATGTTTTCTTTCCATGATTGTCCTTTCTGTCCCACAGGTACCACATTCCTGAAGAACTTCTATCCAGGAGTCATTATACCATGGCACCAAAGAGAGCTTCTTTAAGGGAGAGCACTGAAAGCAGTATTGGAGAAGAAGTCGAGCAAGCGCCAGTTAACTTGCCTATATATGCACACACTCAATTGTTCATAGAAAAGAGTCAACACTAACATGGAAGGAAGTCCAAAAATAGTAGCAGCAGGCAGCGATCCAGTATAATATTAGGGAAAGAGGAAGTTTCTGACATAATAAAGGGAGAACAAAGTTGCAAAGTGAAAGTAGATTCAATCTTCATGCAGAAATATTTGGCAGCATGAGCAAAGGGAAGTGGAAGACATGGGAAACAAAGAAGAGGAAAAGAGAAAAGAAGAGCTTGCAAATAGAATAACTGAGATCGGAGAAAGGAGAACAAGAACCAAAGGAAGAACAAGATTTGAGGAAGAAAGAATAGGAAGAGAAGCAGAAATAGGAAAAAGAATAAAGGCAAGGTGCGATGACGGAGGAAACAACACCCATACAGGTCAAAGAGTTGGAACAACCAGTAGCTAAGGAAGACAATGAACAGATGTATGATCAGGATCTTGCTTAGCAGATTGAGCAACTGATTGAAGTGACAGACATGGAGTTGGAATAGGAGCCACATAATGAATACACTGACCTCCTACTGAGAGTGTCGGAGGTCATCTCTTAGTCTACACCACCTCTAGTGTTAGAACCAGTCCTGAGCGAGAAAGGAGAGGTTGTTCTCCTTAATGATGATCTGGTCATGGATGTGTACAATCTATCATTTGACAAGTTGCAGAAGAGGATTGTATAAGCGTGGAGGAAGCATTTCCCAGATGATCACATATCACATGCATTCATGAAGGAATCAGTGATTGTGTCAGACACAAGAAAACATCCAGTTTAACTTGTCGATGCCAGCTTGGCCTATGCAGGAAACACAAGCTAAAATATTAAGTTCCCATTGGCTGAGAATGAATAACCAATAAAGAATTTGTAGGTTTCTAGGCAAGAGGCGAAACAATTCAGAGACCAGAGTGCAATTTCCGTAATGGGGAATATGAGGAAAGTGATACTTGCTAAAGTATCAACACTTGAGACTACCATGTGGAAGCTCTATGACGGATTTCTCACTGTGCATAAAGCAGTTGTCCTTGTTGATTGATAAAAGTATCCTATCCTATCATTTGTTGGTTGAGAAAATGTGCATATGTGTATATGTGGTTATTGTAAATACCATAATGAGTTGTGTTATAAAGCTCCATTATGTAGTATGTTATCATGTTGTTATGATGTTTTTCTTTTAAGCAGGTCTTTCATTGTAAATATTGCAACGAGCTATGTTATAAAGCTCCATGGATGGTGTGTTTTGTTTTCAACAGTCTTGGTAGTTATAGGTGTCATTCAACATTGGGAGAGTGTTCCCACAAGGAGGAGGGTTTTGTAACAACCCTGGTGAAAAATCCATGTAAAAATATATAAGACCATTGTTGATGGGACATGTATTCCAAGCTAAACGTTAGGTAGGACATCCTGGTGTGGGTTTTCATTTGACTATTTATGGCTAAGGAAATTGGAAAAGGAAATGGTTAAGGCTTTGGAAAGGAATGAGGCATTTATTGGCATTTTATTTATGGAAATAAAGGAAATTAGGAGAAAAGGAAGGCGAAAGGTCATAGGTTGCATGTGAGGAGTAAATTGAAGGAAAATAATGAAAATGAAGAAATTAGAGGCCTCATTGATAAAAAGGCTTCCGAGGATCAGTGGGCAGGCTTGATCAGTTGAGTTTTGGAGCTCTCTCATTATTATCTCTCTCTCTCTCACTCTTGGACACTTAGAGTTTTCTTGGAGAATTTTGGCATTGGATCAAGAAGGGCAAAGAAGGCAAGAGGAAGCAAGGATCGCGTAGGGAAAGGTAGGATCAAGCAATTACAACATGATTCATTCTAGGTATCAATTTGCATGTGTATTTTCCTTGCTATATTTAGCCTGCATGGTATTGCATGTGGTTATTTTTTTGTTGTGGCATGGATTTTTCCAAGTGTAACAATGTTTTCAGCCTAGCCTTGCCATTTCTGGATAGCCATGGTGTGATGGGGTTCTCATGTTTTGGTTCAGCTGGATTTTTGGATGGATTCGAAGTTGAGTGGGGTGGATCTCTAAATGATAGAGTGCATGGCCTAGTGGTCCCTGAACTAGACTATGGATCACAGTAAAGCCACTAGCCTAGTGACCCCTAAGCCAGAATGTGGGTTGCAGTAAAGCCAGGATTGTGTTGCCTCAGTGGGCCTATGAATCCTTGTCGGTGAATGGAAGGATATACGATAAATCCAAGAGGTGGTTTTCTCTCTATTGGACCTAGTAATCCCTAGTTTGGGATATGCAGTAAAGCCTAGAGAGTGGGTCTCGGTTTAGGGCCTAGTGATCCAAGTTTGGATTGCGATAAAACCTAAGAGACTAGGAGACAAGAAAATTCCTCATGGTGTAGGTGGATAAATTCGGTGGCATCCATGCTTGTTTGGCCTAGTGATCGGGTGGCGATCATGGTAAATCCTATTATGGTGTGTTCATTATGTTGGCCTAGTGATTCAAGATGGATTATGGTAAATCCAGGTTTCTCTTGATGAGGGTGAGGTGGTTTAGCCTCGGTATGCCCTAGTTGGTTCTTTTGGTTTGAGTCTCACATTCATGCTTGGAATATGGCATGAGGTTGAATGGATGAAGAGAGATTTGGCTCAGCCATTCTATGGTCTGGTGGAATGTGGAAGTCCCATACCAGGCTTGGTTTCTGCATCATTAATGAAAGGCTATTTCTCCTTGAATTTCTATGAGAATTTTGATGGATTATATGTGGCCTGTATGGCTGTACTTTCATGAGTATTTCTGTTGTTCTTATGCTAGTTATATGTATGTTTTATGACATCGGCTATGTATGGATCTCATCATGTTTCTACTTGTAAATGAATGGATAATGTATCTATGGCCTAATAGGTGGTAATCCAACAAATGAAATTGCATAGACATGAGGGGTAGGCCTCTGCTACCTATCACTACACTGTCCCGAGAAATTACTTACTTTTCCTAGGCAGTGCCCCTACTGGCCTGCTCTGCTCTCCTGCTAAAAACTGTGCAATTTTCACTGACAGTCCTCCTGCTGCCTGGCACTCCACTCAGCCCGAAAACTGCACAGTCATGTCCTTCCCATACTATCTCCCATAACTGCGTAATTCTAACTAGCAGCTTATGTAGCTGCATCCTAACCTCCTCTGGAAAATAGCGCAGTTTTCACAGTTAGTGCTTCATGCTGCTTGCACTGCCTCCCTGGAAAAACTGCGCAATTCTACCTCCTAGTTGAGCCCTCTCCCACTGATGTCACTGGTGTCCCGGATTGCTCAAATCAGACGCCCAGTGAACTCTGCACAATTTTTCCTAACAATGCCCCAGAGTCCCACATCCCGGCCTGAGTTGTGCTCTGCATAGTCTCAGTACCTTGTCCTCCCTCCTGGTCACCGAAACACATCATAGAAAAAATGCAGTATGGTATATTAGGAGATTTCTGGATTTGATGTCATCTCCTCACGAGTAATTGTAGAAGTAGGTATATGAATCAAACATGGTGCGATGAAGAACGAGATGAATAAGGAGCGCATGCTAGAAGACTTACTCGCAGTTGGACAAACAGGAAAAGCATACAGAGTAGCAAGAGAAGGAGATAAATACACATGCATGAACCATCAAGCGAATACTGAGACCATCAAAAACCTTGCACACTTTGTCATGAAGAGGTGAAGACACAATAAACCAAGAGCATAATCATCACCACAAACACCACAGTCAGCATGTTCATGTCAACAGTTTCATCTCGAGTTGTGTCATGAGTTGTCTCGGCCACATCACTACTTTGGGCCATACTTGTTGTAATCAATGTAATGTAGCATGGAAGTCCAAGAGACTCACAGACGAAGTTGAAGAGTCATGTAAGTCGAAGAGTAATGTAAGTCGAACAATCATGAGGGAAGCCGAAGGGTCACAAGGGTCAATTCCACCCTTGCTATATATACCCCCTCATTTGTACATGCAAAGGACTTTTCACATTTTCTCCTTCCACATAGCCTTGAGAGTCTGTAATCTTTTCTTTGAGGAGCGAGCAGTGGCTCCAAAGCCCCACTATTGGGGCTCGTGATGTATGGTGTATGAATGTGCCTTGGAACTTTCTCTTAATTTAGAAGTCTATCTCAGGCCAACACATTTTCATGCATGTGTTGTATTCGTTTATAAGACTATTCTTTAAACTCTTGCAATGAATGTTTGCTTAAATTGTACTAGGATAGTTGAACTACTTCGGTTATTCTAGTACATATATTATTGAAGATATGTTGTAATGGTTTATATTGTTGTCTTGTTCGTGCGGACTACTATGCCAGACACTATACAGATTCATTCTTGTATATTTGCTATCATGATCATCGCATCTATGTGGACTACTCCACTGGGTGTTGTACGTGCTATTCATTTACCTTAGTGTTTGTGATTTCCGCATCTGTGTGTACTACTCCGCTAAAGGCTTTGCAGATCTTGTTGTGTTGTTTGTGTCTCTACCTGAGTTGGGACTACTCCCTCTCGACCAGAGACTCACTTTCACCCTCCTTCTCTGTAGTGAAGGAACTTAGACACAAGTTACACTAAGCTCTCACCAGGCACACTTACCTCGCTTTTTGAAGACCAAGTATATCACTCTCGTGTGATGACAAGAAAGAGCTAAAGCATATCTTTAAGATAATGGCAATTGGGCCATCGTATCGGATGGGACTCCTACACCAAACGATGTGAGTTCTAGTTGGGTCTCCATATCGGGGAGATCCCATGAATGTTAGTGGGTCCAGCACCATCAACACTTTCATACGTCTCTAATGTTTGTTTTTCATCGAAGCTCTATTGTTTAGTTGCTGTGAATTTTTCTCCTTTGTTTGTTTCTTCCACTCTTTAGCCTAAAGAGATAAGAAAAGCAATTTGAATTATGAGGCCAAGAGATCAATTGAGTGCAAGGAATTTCCCAATTTGTGTTTGAGGGCATGTTTTAGTAAAATATAAATATGGTTGTTTCATCTTGACCTCAAAAATAGGAAAAAAATCTCATAGTAACCTTATGTTTGAAGAGGGTTTTCATTATTTTCTTAAAGAACATGGAAATCAATCTCAATTTTCACAACCCCGATTGGGATTAGACTTCCAAAATTGTTAGTTTATCTATCAAATGAGGAGGTATTGGAGGTAATTGATAACATTATGGGAAAATTCATTCATTTTTCTAACAATAATATTGACTATGGTTTAAAACACTATTTTTAGATTATGGTTTAAAACCATTAGGAGTGCACTTAAAATCCAAATAGGGGGAATTGTATGCACCAAGATAGTAGAGACCACATATAAAACCATGTTACAATTTGGTGTGAAACATATACCATTATATTACAATTTTAGAGAAGTTTTAAAACATGTAAACATAAAGGTTCAACTCCTATAGCCCATGAATGGTTTTCAGGGATGAGATGATACATTCGTAATCTATTGAATGATGCATTTCTTGAGATTTGATCTGTATGTCTTAAGGAGAAAATGCATGCTCAAAATTGGAATTATGTGTTTTCTACATGAAAATAAGGCGTGAACATGTAAAATGCACCCTAGAGTAAAAACTAGAAGCCTTCTATTAAGATTTGCATGATAACTTCTTGAAACATAATTCTATGGAAAGGGTATGCCTTTAGATAAACTATGCACATATATAATAATGGTGTTCATATATAAGAATATGAATGAACATGGATGTTGATCCATTGGATAAGATGGACGTTAAAACCATAACTTCACCCAATCTCTATTTAATGACACTTATTTTTTATCTTTAACATTCATTTCAATATCTCATGCCTCTTATATTATAAGGTAGCATTTTAATATGTCATGCTTCTTATATTTTGGTAGGGTGATTGTGGAAAGGCACCTACCTCAGAGTAGGTAAACGACTAACAACATTAATATCTATTTAATGTGAATTTTATTACTATTTTTCTTATTGAATTAATTTGTTTTTTTGTTAATATATGTAGAGTCCACACCTAATGTTGACAATGTGGGTGGTGATGTGAGTAGGTAAATGACGAACAACATTAATATGTATTTAATGTGAATTTTATTACTATTTTTCTTATTGAATTAATTATTTTTTTTTGTTAATATATGTAGTGTCCACACCTAATGTTGACAATGTGGGTGGTGATGATGAATTGTTTGAGTCCATCAACATGATGGAGACAATTAAAACGGTCTTGAGAATGAATTCATTGCATTGTCTAGGTGTAAAAAAATAGATGAGAACAAAGAAAGGTGCAAAGTTTTGATGGAATATATACCACAATATGGGTAAGTGACATATTTGAAAAAGATGAATTATCATATATTTAGTTATAAATGTTGGTTTTATATTTTTATATGATATGAACAAAAAATGTTTTCTTTCTATAGGATTTTTTGGGACTTCCACACCATCCTGCTCATAGGGTTGGTGTTGGTGAAGGAATAATTCATACTTGTGATATCATGAAATTATTAACAATTAAAGAAGAACTATTCTAGAATTATATGAATGATAAAAGGATGAGGACAATGAGAGAAGTTAGGGATGGAGATCACATGACATGAGCTAAGATATTTGTGGATATATTCAGGGAAGAATTGTAGAGATTTTTATGGAGGTAGTTGAATCAATTAGCCATATTGGAAATTTTTTATGTGCACCTCGATTGTATATTATGAGGCCTCATGTATTATATTGTGTGAAAGTGAGAATGTAATGCATTATCATGTTGTAATTTAATACAATGTAATTCTTGAAGTGTGTTTTGTTTTTATGTGATTGTGTGTGTGTCATATTTTAGCTTCTATTACTCATAATACTCACAATTGGAATTAGAGCTAGTCGAATCCATGGGTTAATAAGTATTTAGTTGTTATACAATGTGTGGGCTTGTTGTTTATTGAAGGAGCCATGACATGAGTCAACATTAACAATGAAACTCCACGAGTCAACAAATGTAGGATTTTGTAAGTTACAAAGATTGGTTCAAATGGTTAGATGTATTCTTTATTGCTATTATTGACATGTGAAGCAAATTTTCTTATGAATCAACGTGAATGGTGGTTGTTACAACAAAAGAATGTGTTGATTTACAACTCACTTGTGTCTAAAGGCATTGGTGAAAGCCCCCAAATGGAGAAGTCAATCGAATTAAATTCACTGAGTGAAGCAATTTGTTGGGTATGTGTTATATTAATTGCACAATTAGTTGCACATGTGATGCGTTGAGTTGGACGTGACGAGGGGTCGCGAGAGGATGGTAGCTCCTTACACAAGGTTTGGGGTATCACCCCGATTTTTCTTTTTGGGAAACCCATCCATGGTTTTGCACATGGTTTTAAGCATCATGGTTTTGTCCATGGTTTTGTAGGTCTGGTAAAAGGAACTACAATTATTTTCTAATCTAAAGTTAATGGTTGGGGGTTTATGAATGCTTCAACATGTATATAACATATTGTAACAATGAAAGGAACTATTGAAAAATCAGTGTGATTTTCTCAGTTTTGGGTTCTAGGAGAAAAATATCTGTGTATATGTTTTGTTCTTGCCATTATATGTATTCTAATTTTTAAGAATTCATTTACTGGTATTATCTATACATAGCTAAAACCTTCAAAATTGCAATGGAGTTTTTAGATATTTGGATGATATTTGTGCCTAGAGAATATGAATAATAATCAACACATAATACCAATAATAATCAATTCGTCTACATTTTGAAATATCGAGTTCGAAATGGATATATTCTTTTTGAGATAATGTGATTTATCAAAACATTTGGTAATAGAAATAAGTGAATGTGTTTCTCAAGTCACAAGGATGGTAGAATCCATGCACTCAAGAGGAGAATTGGGTTATAATTGAACAATTTTTGATGATTTTATTCCTTTTCTTGCTTAAGAATTGAACACTAAACCCATTAAATATGAATATACTGGTTGTCCATAAAACCTTTGAAGAAGAAACAAGTTTGAGCAAATAGAGGCCATATTAGCTCTTAATATTATAGGAAACAAAAGGAGTAGTTGCATACGCCGATGGATATATACAATAGTTATTGTTAAATATGTGGAGTCAGAAATGATAAAATCCATAAGGATAGATCCACTATAAGGAATTTTTGATAGTGGATTTGTAAATTTAAACTACAATTTTTTTCATGGTGGTATACAAAGAGGGAGTTTCATAAACACATCATTAAAATCTAGGTTCATAGCCGCATGGCCGAGCTGAGTTGTACTTGATGTTGAGAAGAAGCCACCTATGAACCTATAAGCATGGTGGTGTTAATCGCTAAGTAGTTAATGAGGGTTATTTGTGGAAAAGTGGATCCTTTGCATATAACACACATGACGTGTGGGATGGCTTGGTGCAAGCAGATTGGTGTAATAATCTTTGCTTATTTCAATGTGTGAAGAATATGGTGATCCTCTTGAGCATCTACAAAAAGAGGTATGTTGTTCATTGTTGAAAAACATTTAATTAAAGTAAAAGAGAGAAGGTAAAGGAGTAGGGTTCCAATGAAGAGGGTCTTGGTAATTTTTTGAAAAGGTTAATAATATATGGTTGAAATCAAAAACATCTTGTAAGTGAGTTTATTTTGAGTCAAATTCCATTTGAGCCAAGAATTTTAAATCAATAAGTCAATGTAAAGTAAAAGTTTGATGTCAAAATTGAGTGTTTAGTAAAAGTCAAAGTGAATGTTAACAAAAGTCAAAGTTTGTGGATTTTTGTTCTTGATATCAAAAATCAAAGTTTAATTATTGATGTAAAGAGTTGAAATTAAGTGTTTGGCAAGTTCAGTTGAGGTTAATGTGTCCAAGTTTAATATAAAGATGCATGATCGATGTTACCTGACACCTTTATCTTTATTGTATGGGTTCTTGTTCAATTGTACCCGAAACCTTGTGTTTATTATGCTCATTCTTCAACAAGAAAGTGTGAATTATTCACAAATTTAAAAATGGGAAAACGAGGGAAAAAACTATAAACTACTAATCTTGAAATTGAACTGCTACAATAGGATCTTGGCAATGTCTTGCAAGAAATGGATAGATTATAGAAGCAAAATAATTCCATGATAGGAAAATTTGTATAACTAAGATCAAGAGAAAATGAAATCTAGGGTAGATGAGATTTTCAAAATTCAAGACCAAAAGGACAATTTAATAGAATCATTGCAACACGAATTAGTAGAGAAAGAAAAGGTGTTATTAGCACTTGGAAGTGAAGTCAAACAATTAAATCTTGAAAAAGCATGCTTGAAGTTGGAAATATAAATGTTTCATGTATTATTTTTTTGTCTTGTATACATCTAAGAATGTCTATTGTGAGAAATGAAATATGCATATTTGCAAAATTTTCAAGGACCTTTATGCTTATTATCCATCACAAGCAAAACGAATATTTTTCAAACATAATAAATGAGAGAGTAGAAGAGATTAAATGTAGTTGTCAGTATCATCCCCAATTGAGTCACAATGTTTTCTCACTTCAATCTTTGATCATGTTCAACTCTAAGACATGATCCAAGAAAATTACCTTACATACATATCTATAAGACAAGATCAAAAGTAACTTTTTCATTAAATCATAAAATATAGCTATATTTATTTTACATCCTATACTTTCAAAACCGTTTTGTTACTCCATCCAAACATCATTTTTCTTAATGAAATTGTATAATATTATGTGTTTCCAACATATGGATTTTTGTTCACATCTAACCATACAAAAAGAAATAACTTAGGAAACTTTTGAGACAAGATCACAAGTAATTCTTATGTTGAATTATTAAACATGAAATTTTTTATATAAGTTTCAATTCATATATCACCTTCTCGTGTAATATATATATATATATATTCATTGTTGACTTTTGATTTTTTTAAATTTATTTTGAATTAAATTTTTCACTCAGAAAAAACTTGAACTCGAGACCTAGGGGACCAACAACCTTGCTAACTCCAACATCACTAACTAACTGGGATGCCTCACCTAGGTATCTTGAATAAGCATGTTATATAAACTATCACTTCCAGAAATATAAAATGAAATCAAAATTTGGGTAAACAAATATAAGTATTGCCTTTAGATGTTTATATTGTGAACTTACTCAACCATTCAATATTATTCCTCTTATTCTCATTGAAGTATTATTTATTATGAAGTATTATTTATTTTATGAATGATAAATATACTTTACTTTAAGTAAATAATATAAAATGATTTTATTTTTAAATATTTTTGTTTAATTTCATTTAGGTCAGAAGCATTGTAGTGTTTTTAATAATTTTAATGATAAGAGATGAAATAATTAAGATGAAAATTTTTCAATTATCAATTTTACTAACTAAAAAAACTTAGAAATAAATATTATTAATATAATAGTCATATATTCGTATTTTTAATTTTATTATTATTATTATTATTAAACATGAATTATATAATAATTTTTTATATCAAAATGAATATGTATTAATAAAGATGGTAATTAAATCGTGAATATATTTATCATTGATTTTTTTTACCATTTATATCATTTTATATAATGTAATATTTATGTTATTTAATGGGGAATTAATTGAATGTCATAAAAAATATTAAGAGTTATAATAAAATTTAAATTAATATGGAACTGAAATCATAGATAATGATTGTATTATAAATTTTGTATATGAGAAGATAATATATCATAAATAACATTTAGTCGTTACGACATTTTAATTCACCACATAGTAGAGCCAACATCTATTGCCTAGTTCAGTTGTGGTTTGTTAGGTGATAGACCCAACACCCACTCTCTAGCTCTCTTGCACAAGATAAATACACCAACTACCCCACAAATTCCAATCCCAAATCTGATCCCCAATGCTATTAGTGACATCTTTTTATCTAGATGCTCTAGTCATCCTACTTTAATATGTGCATTGATACTATTATTGTCACCTTCTCTCATTGGGTTTTCCTTTTCATTGCATGAATTTAAAGGACACCCATATAAGCACTTATTCCTTTGGAATGATGTTGCACTGAATGTGGAAAATTGTGTTCCTTTGGGGATTGATCCACAAATATTATTAGATGAAATATCCAAAACAACCAAACTATATAGTTTAGATACCTCTTCAAGAATATGTCCAACCAAATTATTCTTGCTGAAGTCTAACTACTCCAAAGTAGATATGTAACTAAGATATGCAAGTGTTAGCCAAATAAATTTGGCAATCACAAACTACTATTCAAAGTGCTGAATTTTATATTTGCTATGGCAATACTCGGAATGCTACCTGTAAGGTTTTTAGTGTCAAGGTCCAAATAAGATAGCTGAGAACAATTGAATAGGGTACGAGGTATGTGGCCACTTACTGAGTTGTTGGATAAATCAATTTGAGATATGTTGCTAATCGAAGCTGGAATGCTTCCACTTATACGGTTATAGTCCAGCGTGAGTGTTTCCAACCTGACTAGGCGATCAAATTTTGATGGGATTGGACCACTCGCATTGTTGGTGCTAACATCCAATAGTGCAAGGGAAATGCAATTGCCGAGAGATGTTGGGATGGGTCCACTCAGAGCATTGCTGTGCCGTACAACGAGAGAGATTCCAACTGGACCAGACGAGCGAGTTCTTGTGAGATTGGACCCCTCCAAACGTTGCCTCCGATATTTAACGTTTTCCCAGTTGCCCATACAACTCTAAACACTGCGAGTTGTGTTCTTCACCATGTGCATACATATACTTATAAATTTGAGCAGCAGTTTTCGTATGAAATGTTGCGTGTGAACAAAAAAGTGGTTTCAGTTGAAAAACTGAGAAAAATCAGATAGAGAAAATGATCTGCACAAGCGTGGAGCCAAACAGAAGCGAAGAAAATGATGGAAATTGAAGTCATCATCCCGGCGTGTTCTTGACTAATCTTCACGTGAAGACAAAAGACGGTAACAGTGAAGGATGAGAAAATTCAAAAAGAAAAATTATTCTCGACCCATCTTCACGTGAAGACAAAAGACGGTGACAGTGAAGGATGAGAAAATTCAAAAAGAAAAATTATTCTCGACCCATCTTCACGTGAATACAAAAGACGGTGACAGTGAAGGATGAGAAAATTCAAAAAGAAAAATTATTCTCGACCCATCTTCACGTGAATACAAAAGACGGTGACAGTGAAGGATGAGAAAATTCAAAAAGAGAAAAATGAAAATTGAACTCATTGATTTGAAGTTAGGTATTGATTTGATATAAGTGGGACTGGAAAAAAATGAAAATTGAACTCATTTTTCAAAGTTGGGTATTAGATTTGATATAAGTGGGACTGAAAAAAATGAAAATTGAACTCATTTTTCAAAGTTAGGTATTGATTTGATATAAGTGGGACTCAAAAAAAAATGAAAATTGAAGTCATTTTCAAAGTTAGGTATTGATTTGATATAAGTGGGACTGAAAAAATTGAAAATTGAACTCATTTTTCAAAGTTAGGTATTGAGTTGATATAAGTGGGACAACATAAAGGAGAATTACATGATTAAGATACCGTGTTTAAGGGCACATGCTTTATAGCTGCAATGCTTGAAAAATGTTAGGTAGAATTCGTGGTCATTGTTTATTTTGTGATTAGTCAATAATGTTATTGACATTACAATGTGATTTCAGTCGAAATGTTTCTCATTAATATTTATTAGATTATTTTTATGGTTGATATTTAATTTTTTATTTTATCTTTCGTAATTTTATAATTTTTTATTTTAAAATAGCATTAAAATTTTAAAAATAGGATTAATTTTTTAATTATTTTTTTCCAATATTGTTGTTATTGTATTAAATTTTTATATTTATTAGTTATATAGAATGATTTAAGTTACATTAAAGGTATTTTTTTTAAATTGATGAGATTAGGTATTGTCTATATTTTTCATTTCCATTTGACAGATGTGGTTTGTTGTTTTGACATAAGTCAATTTTAACTTAACAAAAAAGGGAATTATACATCTTATTCTAAAATAGACCATTTTGCTAAATAAAATTTGCTTATATATAAATGAATGTTATAAATAATAATGAGGAACTTATGGAACTTATTAAAATTGGAATAATCTCAAAACCCTAGGAAATTGTTGGGTAGGGAGTCAAGTGGCACAAATCTAATTTTTAAAATTTATTAAAAATAATGGATCATTTTTGCTAAATAAAATTTGTTTATATATAAATGAATGTTATAAATAATAATGAGGAACTTATCATGGAGAAACTTATTAGAATTGGAATAATCTCATCTAAAAGTGAAACGGAAATAAAAAGAACATAAGAAGGAATCAACCCCAAATTCATAAATGCAATAGTTGGATATTTCTTGGCTTTAATATTGTGCTGACAAAGATCAAGATACCCATGTTCTCACAGTGGGTCTCTTGGAGGTCCATATTAACCAATTATGAATTCTTATCAGTAACTATTCTGTGGATGGTAAGAATTTAACCTCCACGAAATATACTAGAATTTTCATAGTAGTATACACAAATCAATGATTGAGATTCATTTCCAAACTATAAATGCATATCATATACTTACTAGGTACTCCTTCAAATCAAAATTCTTAAGATAACTCTCACACAAAATTTCTTTAACTAATTATGATAAAGCCCCACCTTAAATCGTGTTCAACCTGAGACGTTATTGGGTATTTTTTTGTTTAAGAATGGTCATCCTTGACATAAAGACTTTTCAAGTACAATTAACTTACATGGTCACTCGTTATTGTAGGGCTCACACGAGCTTTGCAAAGGCAACTGTAATTTTTTTCTGTTAAAATGAAAAAGAAAGAAAGAAAATTTTAATGTCCACAAGGCTAAAGATAGCATATGGGACCTCTTTTAGAGTGCAAAACTTGGAAAAAATATGCACCTAAAGAGATTTAATATTCTTCAAAATGGATATATATTGGTTCTATATATGCATATAACATGTGTAACTTTTCATTTTTAAAATTGTATTTTTGAATGCATAAATGGATATAATGCCTTGAAAGTTTACTTGGACTTTGGATTCTGTAAACCACACCATATAAATTTGCAATTCCAACAAATCTTTGCTAGACAAAATTTAAATTTAAATTTAAAACTAGAATTAATGGCTCTAGGACAATGGCTACAAATTAATTTTTAAAAGGAGATAACTAAAATTCTAAAACAAACCCCCTTATTTATGTTGATTGCAGAATATCCTAGAATCTGAAGGTCACTTGAGTTAAAGAAGTTCTTTAATTACATTTTTTGTGTGCTAGTGCCCACGAGGACCTATGGTAATGTTTCTCCTCATTACCATGCATGTTATAGTTTGGATATAATATGTATATAATATTTTGACATAGTGATATGATTGGAAAAAAATGATTTAGCCAGGTGGTTCGAGCAACATCTATCAGACAAACATTGGCACAAGTGTGAGACTATTGCAAGCCTGAACACATTTCCTCCTATCCATCCTCCACCCTTTAGGTTGTTATCTTTCCTTTGCTGCAACATTTTTGCAGTAACATCATAGACATTTCCTCCCCTCCATCCTCCACCATTTATGTTGTTATCTTTCCTTTGCTGCAACATTTTTGCAATAACATCATAGGCATGTTCAATTCCTTCAGTGTGTCTTTACACCTTTAGGGGCAATTGCTAGTAGATATTGGTGGTCACCTTCCTATTTCACTTGGACCCTCGACACTATTTCTTTCCATTTCCTTAATTGTAGCACAACTTATTATTTTTGGAATTTTTTTGGGTCCTAAACTTTTGGAGTCGTTTTGAGGCCCTAAACGATTTTATTTTTTTTGAAAAATGAAAAAACCTGAAACATGTGGCATGATTTGTAGTTAAGAGTTGTAGACCTCAAATAGATATTTTTAATGAGGTATCGTACACATAAAACACAGATCGTATGCAAAAGTTACGACCCCGGGAAGTTGATGTACCAACTAACCCTAACAAGGCCCACAAACTTTTTGTGTTTCATATCCCAAGGTTAGGTTTTTGGGTGTTTAGGGTTTTCCATTGTTTTTAAATAATAAAATGGTCTTCAAACCTCACTGTAACACATTTCAGATGCCATGTAGCTGCCACATCTCTTCTCATAGATAAGCTACCATCGCCCAAGCTAGTTTATTTCCATTCTGCATGTAAACCGTTTTCAGTACTTTGTTCTTAATGAATTGAAGTTCTGTATTTGTTGTAGTTTTTTGTTTTTGTTTATATTTGTATTTCATTTCATTTCTTCATAAATCTGGGTTAGACAAAGAGTGTTTGAATTGGTTTAATGGTTAACAATGTATGGTTATTTCTAAAAGGACACATTTGCAAATCTAAAGGGTGATAGAGTGTGAACAACTCCTTAAACTTTAGTAGTTAAATTGTTTTCTAGAGGGTGGTCCATTTCCCCACAAACAAGGGGATTTTTTTTCATTGTATTATGTTTTGATCATTGAGATCAAATAGATGAAGGCCTCTTCCATATTTTTTATTGAGGGATTTTATTTTTTTGCTTTCAGGTTTCAATGGTCCATAATATTTAGTAGCTCCATTATTTTCTTAGATTGTGATGGAATCATCAAGTTGTTTGCTACATATAAATTCACATATTTTAACAAAAAAAGATCTAAGATGTTGGCTACAAGTATATCATTAAATTTGGTAATGATAAAAATTGGCATTGTTCAGTAATTAAAATAAAGCTACACAAGTCAACACCTAAGGCTACCACACACAAACATATCAAAGATCAATACTTTAGTGTAGTACATCATTAAAACCCTCACATTAATTGTCACAATAGAGTGTGGTTGGATGTTTCTATTAGAATCCAAATTTGAAAGGATTTGGTGAAGCCACAATCATTCTTTACTTAGACTAATTATTGCTCAATAATTTGTATTTGTTGATGAAAGTGTAAGGGCACGCTGCTTCTTACAAGTCCAAGTGACAACCTCAAAACCAAGATTAAAAACATTGAAAAAATTACATGTAATAGACTTCCACTCATTATGTAATTTTTAAGGTCATGGTCAAGTTAGACAACAAATTGGTGTATAAAACCCCCTTCCTATGGGGCAAAAACCTCCTCCCCACAATGATTTGATTAATAAGTTTAAGAAGGTGTACATACTCTAACTCCTCTAGTTTTGAACCTATAACCTTTTAAGAACCAAACACATATCACAATAATTAAAACAAATCAGAAATTTTATCTTTTAAGTCACAATTTCCTCCAAAAATAATATATTTTATAAATAAAATGAAAACATCTTTACTTAGTAATTTCCTTGCAAAATAATAATTTTTATAAATAAAAATAAAACATTTTAGTTAGTGTATATATCTCTCCAATTGAGTGTTTTTAAATACTAATAGATCCATCCAATCCTCTTCTTGAGTGTAAAACTTGGAAAAGGTTAGCATTTGATCCAACTCAATGCCTTGTAGATTCAGAGTTAAAATGAATATATATATATATATATATATATATATATATATATATATATATATATATATATATATATATATATATATAGATATATATATATATATATAATATTCTAATTTTATCAAAACTTTCATAATACATATAACTACATACATATGTCCCTGATTTTTTTATTAGAACCAACCTAAATCCATCTTAACTCTGGATGTACTGAGCATCAAAAGGGATCAAATTTCTTGAGGTGTAAAGATATTTTAGAGTGAAAAGAGATTTGATACCTCTTAATGTGCTTGGTAGATCCAGTTTTAAGATGGATCTAGGCTGGTTTAATTATTATTTTTCATTAAAACTATTAGAATATGTGTGCATAAATTGCTCTCCATTTTATATTTTATAATTTTTTTCTTTAAAATATATATTTATATATTCAAAAATATTTTAAATACTTTTTTATTGATTTAAAGTGGAACATATTATCATATAAAGTTGTGTAGTAATTGAATTTAAAGTGTTAATTTAACTTTTCTAAATTTTAATTTTTCTTTTTTAAGTATACTCTTTAACTACTTTTACTTATTGTGAAAATTGTAGGAAGTGATCAAGTTCACAATTAAATATACAAACAGAATTAAATAACTCTTTTCTTTGTAATGATTTATCCTTGAATTATAATATCTTAGACAATATTGTTAGAGAACAACTCATAATTTAATTTTTAAAACGCTAGCATATTACCTACTATCCAACATTATCACTAATGTAAGTATCATTATGAAATTTATAAGTAGTTGTTGTAGTGGCTACAACCACCCTCCAAAATTTTGCCTATGCTTCGTTTTGAAGCCTCCCTTCTAAAACACAGTAGCTCATCTTGCACTGATCCAGGTACTTGTGCTTTGATTGAGCTTCATCCTTTGCATCTTGGCTTGTGTTTGCTTACTTGTTTTACTCTCTAACCCATAAGTTGATCTTTTGACTTGTTTTTCATGCAGTTCCGGGCTTGCCATAGAAAACTGCACACTCCTTGATGGCAACCAGCCTTGCCCTCGGGAATTGTGTAGTCCCAGCTGAAAGTGAGACTTGAGCTGCATAGTGCTAGATGGTAGGCATCCTTGAGCTAGGAAATTGTGCAGAACATGAGAGGCAGCCCAGAGCTACTTAGCTCACGAATTTCTCAGAACCCACTTTGCTTAGAAACTATGCAGTGCATGAGCCAGAGAGTTGTCGAGTCCGTCCCATAACTGTGCAATCATTCGAGGCAATGCATGAAAAATCCCCCCTCACACCCCCCCCCCCCCCCGAGGAAAAGAAGTAAAACTGAAGTGAAAAGAGCATCCCCAGGAGTTAGGGATCTATTATTATTTTCCCGAAGGTGGCGCATTGCTATCTTTAGAAGTTTTCCGCCAAGTGTCACTTTTGTCCTTGATCTAAGGCATGTGCATCGTGAATTCCATTTTTTCCCCCTATGCCTTTATAGCTCATTTGTACATTTGATCATCAAGCTCTAACATTCCTGAGGAGATCAAGGAGCCTTTGGAGCATTATCATCGCTTTTCCAAGGGAGTGTTGCTTTTATAGTCTTTTGTCATTTTTTTGTCTCTTTTTGTTGTTTAGCTTGTGAGAATGTCGTTTCACTTGTTTCTTTCAATGAATGTTTCTGTTTTAACTTATTTTAGCTTGTATAAGTCTTGTTTCAAGTTATAGAATGCCATTCCCAAGTGTCACATGAGTTTTTATGTTTTTGCACTAATGGTCTTCGTTGCGGTGACTCTCTTCACATGCTTCATTTTCCTCCAGTTTAATCAATTGATGCACTTGTTTCATATGCATGCATCTACACTTAATCATATCTACACTCATCCTCACACCAACTTTCATATCTTCTTGTTTTTCACACTCCCTTGGGAAGATCTGGGCTCCCCTTGCCCGATTCTCACACTTCACTACATGCATTGGGAAATATGGGAGCTTAAGGCCTCTATCTTTGCTTCTGGAATTGCGTAGAGCCTGTCTTGACCTGGATCCAACTGTGCACTGCTTAGTTCTAGGAGTTAGTCTCCCACCTTGGCCACTGAGACTACACAATGCGCAGTCTCTCCCAAGCCCTGGCCTAGACCGAACTGTGCATTACGTAGTTCCAGTCATCAAACTTCCACATTGACTGTTGGGAATACGTAGTGCATAGTTCCCATAGTCAGTTAATCATCCATTTTAGTCAAAATTGCACAATCCATCTTATCAGATGCCCTAATTGCTACTTGATCATGCTGTGAAGTTATATTTTCAAGAGCTAATGTTTGCTTACCATGAGTGTCCTTTCTGTCCCACAGGTACCACACTCGTGAAACACTTCTCTCTAGAAGTCATTGTACCATGGCACCAAAGAGAGTTTCTTCAAGGGAGACCACTAAAATCAGTACTGGGGAAGTAGTTGAGCAACCGCCAGTTAACTTACCTATATATCCAGACTCTCAAATGTTCATAGAAAAGGAGTCAACAGTAACATGGCAGAAAGTCCAACAATAGTAGCAGAAGGCAACAATCCAATACAAGATCAGGGAAAGAGGATGTTGCAGACATAATAAAGGGAGAACAAAGTTTCAAAGTGAAAGAGGATTTAATCTTCATGAAGGAAGATTTGTCAGCATGAGAAAAGGGAAGTGGATGACACCGACTACAGAGCATAGGAAAAGAGAAAAGTAAAGCTTGCAAGTAGCAAACCTAAGATCAGAGAAAGCAGAACAAGAACCAAAGGAAGAGCAAGAGCTGAGGAAGAAAGAAGAGGAAGAGAAGAATAAAGGTAAGGCGTCATGATGGAGGAAACAACACCCATACAGGTCAAAGAGTTGGAACAACCAGTAACTGAGGAAGACGGTGAACATATGCACGATCGAGAGCTTTCTTAGAAGATTGAGCAATTGATTGAAGTGACAAACATGGCGTTGGAATAGGAGCCACATAATGAATAAATTGACCTCATGCCGAGAGTGTCGGAGGTCATCTCTTAGTCTTCAACACAACTAGTGCTAGAATCGTTCCCGAGCGAGAAAGGAGAGGTTGTTCTCCTTGATGATGATCAGTCATGGATGTGTACAATCTATCATTTGATGAGTTGTAGAAGAGGATTGTACAAGCATGGAGGAAGAATTTCCCATATGATCACGCATCACCTGAATTCATGAAGGAAAGGGTGATTGTGTTAGTGATGAAAGGAGATTTTGGGGGTATACCAATTTCCCCTCTCTTTATAAATTTTGATCCTGAGGCTTGTGGGTTATGGCCCACAAACCTATTGGAAGCGTTTAAATAGCGCTTTGGCCTTAAAGCCAGGACCATACACTTATTTGGAAATTTTCTTTAAAAACCAGGATCACATCACTTTAACGCAATACAAAGGAATACCCAGGAAAACCCGCTCCGAAACATATAAGCCGAACTTCAAATATTATACACTCGCAACCATAAATCGTCGGGTTCGCACATCAAAGACATCTTTGCAGCACGCTCCTTCCTTTCTCTGATCTCTGATTGGCCCGATCTCCACCATCCATTGTATCCTCCGATCCAATGGTTATCAGCGCATCGCTTAATCGGTCCATCAGCGTATCGGGGTTCCACCATCCTTCGTTATTCTCCGATCACCGATCAAATCAACTTGTGCGATAATCCTCCACCATCAATCAACTCCTTTTGATCCGACAACTGTTAGGGATTTTGGGTAGACAAGTAGCATGAGGATTAACCGCCTAATAAAGCGGTTTCCCTATCCACCCTTGTGTTATGTGTCAATCGATGAATGGCATCGAGTGCCTTCCTCGAAATACAGCTTACCACTTCACACTCACCCGAAATACCGCTTGTGTGTATAAATCCGCCTTTTCGCTAATTATCTTCCATGTACCTTCATCACCCGATGACCGTCGATTTCTTCCATCGAACGGTTCTAATGGTTCCTTCAGGGTCCTCTATATTTTGATCTGGATTGTTGATCTCTGAGATCCAATGGCCTCTGTGCATCAACTCTTCTCTTCTGGTTCTATTGACGGACTTTGCACTTTAATACAGTTCCTCTACCATATTCCATTTCGCACACGACATAACAATTAATTCCTTTATCTTTATATCACCATTGATCCTCATAGTGATCGATGGTCGATCAATACTACAACACGCATACTCAAACTGTTCAAGAAATACAACACACATGCACAAATTCACACTGAACACACACTTTTCTATTATACAAGGCATAGTTACAGATCTAAGGCATTTCAGCCTTAGGAACAAGTTCCCTATCGATTACAATTTTCTCACTCAGCTTACAAATCTCTACCTATTACTCTGTCTCCTATTGAACACGCAGGTTCATCATATATATCTATATATATATATATATATATATATATATATATATATATATATCTATATATATATATATATAGATATATATATAGATATATATATATATATGGCCTCTGTGCATCAACTCTTCTCTTCTGGTTCTATTGACAGACTTTGCACTTTAATACAGTTCCTCTACCATATTCCATTTCGCACACGACATAACAATTAATTCCTTTATCTTTATATCACCATCGATCCTCATAATGATCGATGGTCGATCAATACTACAACACGCATACTCAGACTATTCAAGAAATACAACACACATGCACAAATTGACACTGAACACACACTTTTCTATTATACATGGCATAGTTACAGATCTAAGGCATTTCAGCCTTAGGAACAAGTTCCCTATCGATTACAATTTTCTCACTCAGCTTACAAATATCTACCTATTGCTCTGTCTCCTATTGAACACGCAGGTTCATTATATATATATATATATAAGGAACATTGGATCAGATCACTGAAAGGATCCGATCAAATCCTCTCCATGAATCACTCAACTGTCCCTAATTCTCTCTACATGCATACATATGTGGCAGATTATATTTAATAAAGTCTTCGAGAGACTTTATCCATTCCATCGTTTACTCTGTTTTAAACAAATTTGCCCCTGTTCAACTCCGATGGTCCATGTCCTCCTTGCTTCGCTTCAAAATTTGCATTTTGATTAAGGTGGTCAGATGCTCCTGCATCAGACTCCCGAGGCACAAAAATTTATGACCTCCTGGTCATATGCTTCTCCTTGTCCCTTAGCAATTCTACCCACTTCTCAGTGGAACTACCTTCATGATCTTCTGTGAGCTGCAACCAAACCTCTGTAGTAACAGTCTTCCTCTGCTACATGATACCTCACCAAGCTTTCTCCTGAGCTTAGTCTTTTGGCATCCTTCTAGTTCTCTCTTCTTTGGAACCACTTGAGCACTCCATGCTCTAGGCTTGCTGCAAGTCTTCTCACCTTCCACTATCGTTCGTTGCACGACAGTAAAGACCATAACTCTCCAGTCTTCAACACAACTGTACCTCTTCTCCTTCTGCTTGCACTCTTTCTTCCTTCTCACAGGAAATCCTTTCCCTTTCCCTGCTCTGATACCACTTGATGAAAGGAGATTTTGGGGGTATACCAATTTCCCCTTTCTTTATAAATTTCGATCCTGAGGCCTGTGGGTTATGGCCCACAAACCTATCAGAAGCATTTAAATAGCACTTTGGCCTTAAAGCCGGGACCATACACTTATTCAGATTTTTCTTTAAAAACTGGGACCACATCACTTTAACGCAATACAAAGGAATACCCAGGAAAACCCGCTCCGAAAAATGTAAGCCGAACTTCAAATATTTATACACTCGCAACCATAAATCGTTGGGTCTGCATATCAAAGACACCTTCGCAGCGTGCTCCTTCCTTTCTCCAATCTCTGATTAGCCCGATCTCCACCGTCCATTGTATCCTCTGATCCAATGGCTATCGGCGCATTGCTTAATCGGTCCATCGGCGTATCGGGGTTCCACCATCCTTTGTTACTCTCAAATCGCCAATCAAATCAACTTGCGTGATAATCCTCCACCGTCGATCAACTCCTTTTAATCCGACGACTATTAGGGATTTCGGGTGGATAAGTAGCACGTGTATTAACTGCCCGATAAAGCAGTTTCCCTATCCACCCCTGTGCTACGTGTCAACCGATGAATGGCATTGGGTGCCTTCCTCGAAATACAGCTTACCACTTCATTCTCACCCGAAATACAGCTTGTGTGTATAAATCCACCTTTTCGCTAATTATCTTTTGTGTACCTTCATCACCCGATGACTGTCGATTTCTTCCATCGGACTGTTCTAATGGTTCCTTTAGGGTCCTCTGTATTTTGATCTGGACCGTTGATCTCTGAGATCCAATGGCCTCTGTGCATCCACTCTTCTCTTTTCATTCTATTGATGGACTCTGCAATTTAATACAATTCCTCTGCTATATTCTATTTCACACACGACATAACAATTAATTCGTTTATCTTTATATCACCATCGATCCTAGTAGTGATCGATGGTCGATCAATACTACAACATGCATACTCAGACTGTTTAAGAAATACAACACACATGCACAAATTCACACTGAACACACACTTTTCTATTATACATGGCATAGTTAGAGATCTAAGGCATTTCAGCCTTAGGAACAAGTTCCCTATTGATTACAATTTTCTCACTCAGCTTACAAATCTCTAGCTATTACTCTGTCTCCTATTGAACACACAGGTTCATCATATATATATATATATATATATATATATATATATATATATATAAGGAACATTGGATTGGATCACTAAAAGGATCCAATCAAATCCTCTCCATGAATCACTCAACTGTCCCTAATTCTCTCTACATGCATACATATGTGGCAGATTACATTTAATAAAGTCTTCGAGAGACTTTATCCATTCCATCATTTACTCTGTTTTAAATAGATTTGTCCCCTGTTCAACTCCGATGGTCCACGTCCTCCTTGCTTCGCTTCAAAATTTGCATTTTGATTAAGGGGGTCAGATGCTCCTGCATCAGTCAGACACGGGAAAACGTCTACCTTCCCTTATCAATGCCAGCTTGGCCTATGCAGGAGCCACAGGCTCAAATGTTAAGTTCCTGTTGGCCAAGAATGAACAATTGGCAAAGAACTTGCAAGTTTCTAGGTAAGAGACGGAATAATTCAAAGAGCAGAGTGTAGTTTCCGCACTGGGGAATATGAGGAAAGTGATACTTCCCAAAGTATCAACACTTGAGACTACCATGCAGAAGCTCTATGACAAGTTTCTCACCGTACATAAAGCAGTTCTCCTTGTTGATTGATACAGGAATCGTATATTTTCATTTTTTGGTTGAGAAAATGTGCTTATGTGTATAGGTGGTTATTGTAAATATTGTAATGAGTTGTGTTATAAAGCTCCAGTATGTAGTATGTTATCATGTTGTCGTGATGTTTTTGTTTTGAGCAGGTCTTTCATTGTAAATACTACAATGAGTATGTTATAAAGCTCCAAGGGCAGTATGTTTTTTTCAACAGTCTTGTTAGTTATAGGTGTCATTAAACACCGAAGATGATGTTCCCCCAAGGGGGAGGGTTCTGTAACAACCCTGGTGAAAAATCCATGTAAAAATATATAAGGCCACGGTCGATGGGAAATGTATTCCAAGCTGAATGTTGGGCAGGACATCCTGGTATGGCTTTTCATTTGGTTGTTTATGGCTAAGGAAATTGGCAAAAGAAATGGCTAAGGCTTTGGAAAGGCATGAGGCATCTATTACCATTATATTTATGAAAATAAAGGAAATTAGGAGAAAAGGAAGGTGAAAGGTCACAGGTTGCATGTGAGGAGTAAATTGAAAGAAAATAATGGAAATGAAGAAAATAGAGGCCTCATTGAGAAGAAGGCTTCTGAGGATCAGTGGGCAGGCTTGATCAGTCGAGTTTTGGAGCTCTCTCATTATTCTCTCTCTCTCTCTCTCACTCTTGGACACTTAGAGTTTTCTTGGAGAATTTTGGCATTGGATCAAGCAAGACAAAGAAGGCAAGAGGAAGCAAAGATCAAGCATGGAAAGGAAGGATAAAAAAACTACAACAAGATTCATTTCAAGTATCGATTTGCATGTGTATTTTCCTTTCTAGATTTAGCATGCATGGTATTGCATGTGGTTATTTTGTTGTTGTGGCATGGGTTCTACTAGGTGTAACAATCTTTTCAGCCTAGCCTTTCCATTTCCGGATAGCCATGGTGTGATGGGGTTCTCATGTTTTGGTTGAGTTGGATTGTTGGATGGATTTGAAGTTGAGTGGGGTGGATCTCCAAATGATAGAGCAAGTGGCCTAGTGGTCCTTGAACTAGACTGTGGATCATGGTAAAGCCACTGGCCTAGTGACCCCTGAGCTAGACTATGGGTTGAGATAAAGCCAAGATTGTGTTGCTTCAGTGGACCTAGGAATCCTTGCCAGAGGATGGAAGGATATATGGTAAAGCCAAGAGGTGGTTTTCTCTCTGTTGGGCCTAGTAATCTCATGTTTGGGATATGCAGTAAAGCCTAAAGTGTGGGTATCGGTTTAGGGCCTAGTGATACAGGTTTGGATTGCAGGAAAGCCTAAGAGACTAGGAGACAGGAAAATTCCTCACCGTGTAGAAGGAGAAATCTAGTGGCATCCATGCTTGTTTGGCCTAGTGATTGGGTGGCGATCATGGTAAAGCATGTTATGTTGTATTCATTGTGTTGGCCTAGTGATCTGGGATGGAACGATAAAGCCTGATTTCTATTGATGAGGGTGAGGTGGTTTAGCGTCAGTATGCCTTGGTTGGTTCTTTTGGATTAAGTCTCACATTCATGCTTGAAATATGGCACGGGGGAGAATGCATAAAGAGATATGTGGCTTATTCATTCTATGGTCGGATGAGGGTGAGGTGGTTTAGCCTCAGTATGCCCTAGTTGGTTCTTTTGGATTGGCTTTCACATTCATGCTTGAAATATGGCACAGGGGTGAATGGCTGAAGAGAGATTTGGCTTAGCCATTCTATGATCGAGTGGAACATGCAAGTCCCATCCTGGGCTTGGTTTTTGCATCATTAATGAAATGCTATTTCGCCTTGTATTTCTATGAGAATTTTGATGGATTATATGTGATCTATATGGCTGTATGTTCATGAGTATTTATGTTTTTATTATGCTAGTTATATGTCTGTTTTATGACAACAACTATGTACGGCTCTCAACATGTTTTTACTTGTAAATGAATGGATAATGTATCTATGGCCTAATAGATGGTAATACAACAAATGACATGAGGGAATAATGGTTCTTAGCGATTCTCAAGTAAGTATGAGATCCCTATGTTTAATTATATTGGTTACACCTATAGATTACATGCTTGTGACATGTTTGACGAAATGCCTGTCATGGCTAGTAGGGATCTGATTAAGGTCTTGTTTAACTTATTGCTTTTGATTCATTGTTTCCTTATTCTTTTACTGATCTTAAGCTATCATTCCATTCTGGGCACTAACATGGGCTCTGGGCCTGAAAAAGTGGCTTAAATCTTGGGGACGCTGGAACAGAACTGGTGAATTAGGTCTCTGGACGCTGGCAAGAAAGCCTGTGAGAGCGACTTTCGGTTTATAGACATTGTCATGCCTATAGCATGAGATCGACTAAGGCTTAAGATGTCTAGAACATAAGTGGGACCCAGGAACATTATTTCTGAGTGGATGACATGTCTCCTGAGAGTCCTGTTGCTGATGTGGATAGGTTGGTTGATGTGTTCTATCGATTCCACTTCCTTAAGGTCACGTAAGAGGTCAAATCCAACCATAGTAGCATATTGTCACATGTTTACCTCGACTAGTTGGTTTCATGGGTAGATGTGTGAGGAGGGTATTACATACTTCCATAGTGATCAAATTTCTTTGCATAGCAGCTACTTGATCGAAGTGATTGACCTTCATGCTTTCTAGCTCCTCATCACATTTTTCTAATTTGGTGAACAAGGTTTTTATATCCCTAGAATGATTTTCCATCAATTTCTCTTGATTAAGTTCCATGGTTTTTATTATTTGAGTAAGTTGCTTATCTTTTTCCTTTTCATTGTTGCTACCAACTCGACAACTTGTCCCTTCCTTTCCACTGTCGAGGATTCTTCTTGCAATGACACAAGTGGATTCATTATGAAATTTCTCGCAAGGTTTGCAATACAGCACAATCTCTTGATGACCACTTTCAACTTTCTACCCAGTACCAGAGGCATAAGGTGGGCCCCCTTTATTTCCATATTTATCTTCAAAGGCTTCAAAAATTGATTGAGTCAAAATTTTCATCCAGGAACTTCCAAAACAAATTCAACGCATCATCTTCTAACAAAAGAAAAAATATCCGCATCTTGACATTCTCGTGCTCATCATATGCATATCCATCGAACTTTTCCATACAAAAAATAAACTTTGTAAGGTGCTGACTAGCGGTGACTACATTATTACCCATGAAGGAAGGAAAATGACCAATGGCATCTCCCAAAAAGATCATGAAGACTGTAAGTAAAGTGACAAGGGGCGAATAAGTCACCTACAATGAATTTCTCAAGTAGAAAAGGAACTTGATGGATGTTAGAGAAAGAGAGAGATCTTTGTTCAAGGAAATAAAAGATCCATAAGAAGCGAGCTTCAAGCAAAAAAATCCTGTAAAAAATGAAAGAAGTGGAGTCGCCACTTGAACATGAATCTAGCTCTAAGATCCAAAAGGTAAAAACCGAAAAGTTAGTCAAGGATCAAGCAGATGGATATCAAGTAGAGCTTCCTATTTGAGAAAAATGAATGAATAAGTGGAGTCGCCACCAAAAATAGGAAACCAACGTAAACATCCAAGTGCTAAATGTGAGAATGAACAAGATGGGAGGATTAGTGAGAGAAAAAATGATAAGGTTATGAGAAGATGAAAAATGATGAGAGAATGACACCAGAAAATGTTGTGGCATTGGCGACCTAAATGAAAAAATGAGAGTAGAATAATGATAATTTTCGTTAACCCTAGAAATAAGACAAACTCATCCTCGAAAACGATGCCAAAAAAAAAATATTGCCCAGATTTTACAGGCATTGTGACAATGCTCAAGACATGGGTTGTCACTCTAATCCCCGCCCACTCTGTTCTAGTTGTCTCCCAACAACAGGCTATGGGGTGTAGTCCCTATGGAATGAAGGGAAGGAAATCAAGTTGAGAACCAACTTACTTGGGAGACACAAATGAGTTGCCTAGCCACTTGGTTGAAATTAAGCAAGGTTTTTTTATTAGATTAGATTTTCTATTATGAGACCAGCGCCTTAATGGAGTCACAAATTCTTTCTTCTTATAAATTGGAACCAAATGGCTGGATGGACACCCGCTACTTGAATTCTTGACTAACCTAAATGATATGCAAATCTAGGACCTATGTGAGATGCAATGATCTTGGTAAATTTTAGTTAAATTCCTAGTCTAAGTGTAACCTTCCCTTAACTATTTTGAAGTTAGGCACCAAGGTAGGTTGTGGGAAGGGGGCCAACAGGAAGTAGACTAGAGCCTGATTGACAATACCCTCTGTTGGGTTCATATCAATCGATGCCTCTGGTGCTACAGAGACAATGGCTCTAACAACTACAAGGTCACTGTGTTAACCATCTAAGAGTTGTCAAGGCCCCTCAATCTAGATAAGAAGGGTTGTCATATGTCTCTATCAACCTAGCTTATGCTAGGAGGTAAATTTTTAGTGAAAATGTAGATCTAATATTCTTATGCAAGAGAGTATGAGTGAGATTTATCTTGAGTTGGTATTTTCTTAATTTGTTTAAGCACTTAAATAGAATCTTTTTAAGAGTACATAACAATAATGAATTGCAATCTTAGACAAGATTAAATTCTTGGAGATACAAGTGTAAACTTCAACAATATTCCACAAGATACTAAGTAACCCAAGATGCCAAATGCTTAAAATAGTCAATCAAGATGTTGATCACAAATTTATGACAATTTATACTAGCAAAACTACTTCAGAAAATTAAGATCTTATCAATGTTGTAACAACAGTGCATAAACCACTTCAAATGATGAAACTTGCCCAACACATAAAACACTGAAATTCTAATGACCAACAAATGTAATTTAGCTTGTTTAGATCACTTTAAGATGATGTATTCAGTAAAATTTCAGATCCAATTTCTTGATTCGTAACAGTAAATAAAGACAAACCAGCGAGATAAAACTTCCAAAAACAGATGGCCAATATGCCAAAAAATAGCAAAATGCACTAGAACTTGAAATTTTCAATTTTAGGGCTTTTAGAGAGTTTGACTCAACAATTTTCAGAATTAATATGTTTATTACAACAGTGAGCTAACCACAGAACAACAAACTAATCAAACTTAATATAATGCACAATATTTCCAAAAAAAAAAAAGAAAAAAAATTCCAGAAATTGAAAATTTCATTTTTTTGTCCTTATTAAGTATTTGATTCAGAAATTTTGAGATCTGCAGAAAATTTCAGTTATGAAAAAAAATCCAACAAGATTAAATGTTAGATCTAGGCCAAAACTCAAATACCAAAGAGGCCAAAATTTGTGAAAATAAAGATTTTGCAAATTTAAATGACTTTGACCATTTAGTTTGTGATTTTAGGGCCTAACTATTAGTAATTTTCTTGTTGTAATAAAATTGCAAAAAACAAGGGTTTAGAGGTCAAACCCTAGGCCCAAGGCCTTGAAGATCCCACTATTGAAAATCATTGAAACTTTTGGATCACATTTTCGCTTGAAAAGTATGAATTTTGAGACCTTAATCCTATAAAACCACCAAGTATTTAGCTTTAAATCTTCAACTCAGGGTTTCAGGTCAATTTTGGGGAAAAAGAGGAAAATAATTGGAGAACAAGGCTAAGGAAGACAAATTTAAGGGGATAAATGGGCTAGGATGATAGATCGGGACACAACGATGAAGAATACGACCTCAAAGACCCAATACTATATGTAATGAGGCTAGCATTTGGGAAAAAGAGGGTTTGGAGGCCTAAAGCCTATGGCATATGCCCTAAAGGCCAGGAGAGGGAGCCACAAGCCCTTAAAGGGATATTGTTTAGGGAAAGTGGGGGAGGAGGGATATCGAGGGAGAGAGAAGGAGGATGAGAGGCCAAGGGAGGAAGACCAAGAGGAAGGAGAGGGTCGAGGAGAGGGAGTGAAGGCTGGAAGGAAGGTCGAGAGGGGACAAAGGGACAAGGAGGCCTCACGAAGGAGAGGAAAGGTCAAGGAGGAAGGGAGGAGGGAAGCCATAGCCTCGAAACCCCACAATAAGGCCAAAAATTGGCCCTAAACTAAGACACTAAGGGGAGGAAGGTTAACACTGAGGCCTAGGAAGGCAAATCTGGGGCTAGAAGCCATGAAAAGCTTGAATGCTCCAAAAATATTTATGCTTCATCTCCTTTGATTTTCCAAAATTTTTCTATGGGAAACCTGTAAAAAAAATCCAAGATACTAGATCTTACCCTCAAGGACATAGATCTAACTTTTTTTCCACTTAACTCCTTGATCTAACCCGCAAAATAAAATTTACAACACCCAAACCCCAAATATATACAAAATGAATCTAAAATACAAACTCATGTTAGAAAAATAATTTACAAAATATACGTGGGTTTTTAAAGTAGATTTTGAAAACGCCTCAAAAAAATTAATTCCCACTATAGCCCAACTGAATATTCAATCCACCATATAAAAAAGAACTAGAGATCCAAGCAAAGTAACCCTTTCCCACAGTTTGTGAACTTGGAGACCAAGGATACCTGTACACACTATGTATTATCTCAAAATAACAATATAAAGCACCACATAGGAAGCCCGTAGTTAATACATACCATAGATTAGCGACAAAAACACCTCGAGTTTCACCCCAAAATCTTTTATTATAGTAGAAAAATAGTTCTTAAAGGGACGATAGTTTACAAAATACTTCAGGAGCAATTCTAGCCAGAGATCAAGATGAATGGAGATTCAACTGACTCTCTAACTTATAGATAAATCCTCCAAATGGAAAAACAATGGCTAGTTTCTTTGATCCCTATCAAAATAATCTTGGTCATTGATAAACACTTCAAGATCTCTTAATTTGTACCCTTGATTTTTTATTACTGAGGAGTTTTCGAATTTATCATATAATTCCATTTTAATTAGCTCAAAAATAATTATTTAGAGCTAACTTCCTCAAAAATTTTACTTTGACTTAACTACCAAGGTCCAAGGGTCCAGATTTTATTGAAAAATACAAGTGGAGGACCTTTAAAAATTGACTCTTTTAAGACCCACGAATTTTTCCATTTAGAGAAATTATTTTCCTAAGACAATTTAACTTGACTCTAATTAATTAAATTTCTGGTTTAGGATTTTATGTTATTGTGCCAAAAAAAATAATTATTTTACACATGAGGGGATTCAATTGTTTTTCCAACCCTTTAATACATATGATTTTTCATTTACAAGACTCAAAGAGAGAATCCACATTTGTCTTAGACTCTCAAGACACAACTCATCTGCAACTCAATATGATCTATTAAACCAAGTGGTTTGTAATGAAATAATTTAGCGAGTTAGCTTAAATTATTCCCAAACCACTTTTACATCAAACTCGACTAAAAACACTAGGACTCACCAAATAATTCGACAATAAATTTCACCCTAGCTTTGGGGGTTTAAGCTAAAGGGAAAAAACCACTTGATTAGTTGTATCAAAAAACATAGGTAATAAACGAGGTTAAAAAACCTCCTCGGATGAAATTCTTCTTCAAAATTAATGGCTTACCTAGGTTGTTACATAGACTCAAGGTCTTACTAGGATCATTTACATCATATAACTTGCAGAATGGGGTGGCCATGACACATAGACTGTTGATAGGTGATCTAATCCTGTTGGAAAAAATTCGCACTTCTACTTCCTTGGAACTTTGATAGTTTGAGTGCAATAGGGAGTATCTGACACTTAGTTCAGTTTTTAAACATGGACAGAAATCTTTTTTTTAATGGATGCCAAGGAGACCAAACTGCATTCTTTCAAGAAAACACGTTATGAGATGGAAATCTTGGCAGAAATCCAACTCGGAGGATTTTCCAAGAATTACCTTTCCTTAAGTCGCAAGAACTAGTAATTGATAGAAGACGAGAGATGGCTCGCCAAGAAGTTATATCTTGGACTAAAACCTCAGAGAAAACCCCTTCCTTAATTGTTGAGATTGTGACATAGCGAGAGATGAGAAAAATGTCAACACATGGCATGAATCATTTTTCATCTTAGAACATGCTTCTCAAAGTAAACTCCTCAAAAGAAACTTCTGAGAACCCTTTTGAATAAACTATGAGATTCCGATAGAAGATGGGGAAAAGTAACAAAGGAAGCGAATGGTAATTGATGGAAAAATCTCGGAGTCTGTCACCTTAGAAGATTGGAGCGGAGGTGCATGGCTTAAGTTTTTAGTGAGATCTGAGGTCCGAGATTTAATATTGTGGTTACGAGGCTAGTTGCATTGCATGGAACATGAGAAAATTTAAGCGTCGTGAATTATAGAACGGGTCTTCCCTTGCAGGTTAACACACGAAGCCTTAGTCTTAATAGCTATTGAAAAAGCCTTGAGCCTGATGGTTTTGGTGTAAGATAAGCCTGTTTCGGCTGCAGTGGTTCTGGATTTGAAGCATTTGGGTCTAAAAACGTCAAATCCCACTCACATAGAAATTTAAATGTTTAAAACTTACACCATCATAAGACTATAGTGGGGCATGCAATGTCTCACCAACCCTCCTCTTAATATGAATCCCTTTTATCTTATGCCTTTGACTTCTTTAATTTCCAACCAAATGGGAAATTTTCTCTCCCAACAACTATACCATAATACTAAGCCAAAATTCCTAAAGGAAAAAAGTACACATTCCACTTCTATTAATGACGAGTGCCTAATAGACTTTCCCACTACAAAGAAGTAAGAAATGTACACCTTTTTAGATTTTAAGAACATTTAAAATTACAAATCTAATTGTAATATATTCATGAACTATCAACATTAATATATTTGACCCAACAAAATAAAATAATTAATAAATTACAAAACAATGTTTACCATTCAACTCAACAAAATAAAATAATTAATAAATTACACAACAATGTTTACCCTTCAACTCAACTACATGACATTTAAACATTTAATGCGAAAAGAAATGTTTACCCACTCAAAATTTTATATATTTTCCTTATTTAAAATTACAAACCCAATTATAATATATTAATGAACTATCAACATTAATATATTTAACTCAACAAAATAAAATAATTAATAAATTACCAAGCAAAATTTACCACTCAACTCAACTACATAACATTTAATGCTGAAAAAAATATTTACCCACTCCACTCAACGACATAGCATTTAATGCTGAGATAAACGACATGGATACAACGCGTATATACCACGCAAACCCCAACCCAATAATGCGGAGCGGGGTAGACAAATATAACTATTTCCTTCCACATTGCAATAATGGCTCGTGACAATTTCCGACTGACCTGATGGTAGTCGGTCATTCTCATTCATTCAATAATTTGAACCAGTGATTTTACTTGAATTGTTTTTAGTGTGTTTTTTTGGATTTTTTAATGTCAAAATTTTGTGGGAAAAATTGCAGATGAAATTTTTATTTGTGTTGTTTAAATTGATTTTTTTATTGTATATATAGATTCAGCATCTTGAAATTTTAGGGCATTTTTAATCTGCACAGGTTACCTATCAAACTTGTGATTTCAATAAATATTTACCAAATTTATAAAGAAAAATAAACTAAAAAAACCCAAACAAAAACTTCCAAAAATTCTAGCTTGATCACACAACGCAAGAAATGTCTTTTACCATCCATACTCCGTTGTAATCATAAGGGCTGTCGAATTCAGCACCGAACTTATAGTCCTTGGTCATTTAATAATCTGAGTTTATTCAACTACTCTGAAATATTTTATTTTCAGAGAAAAAAACCTTCATAGCTTATATTAAGAGAATATAATGATCTGAATTTACATAAAGTTGATGGGAACAGATTTTCCAGGTATACCAAGAAGTAGCCAGGTACACCAAAACACTAGAAACCAAAATAAAATATCATATCAATCAAAACCATTCAGATTGTTTGAGACCAATCAGCCAAAAAAAACAGGCAAATACTGAAAAATATTACAAGATTGTTCACATTCAGAAACGAGCACCGCGCCTTTCCCTGGTAAGGAGACACATTTAATTGTAACTAAGATCCTGGATCAGACATTATTTGACTGTTGACTGCCAGATGCAAAGAAGTCCTGGCATGCCATAATACGCAGCAGAATTGAGTTCAGAGGCGCCTTTGAGTCTTGAAATATATTAGCATTCCTCCATTTCCACAAGAACCAGCAGACAATGATAAACAAAGTTTGCCAGGATAAGCTCTGCTCGCTCCACCATTTAAAACCATCCTGTACAGAGGAAAAGATAAGGTAAGGAAAACCAAAAGACAAAGATAGATCGTACTAGATGCGGAGAGATGAAGCACATTGGAAGAACATATGTAAATTAGTCTCCACCGCATTTTGGCGGATGGCACATCTACTCGGACCGTGCCAACTTTTCTTTTGAAGGACCTCCCAGGAAAGGTTCCTGTTCCTGAAGACCAGCGAAGAGAACAAAATCATTTTAAGAGGGCATCCATCTTTCCATAGGCAAGGAGGAAAGAGCAGACCAGAACTACACGTATGGGCTGAAAACATTGAAGCATAGATATCCTTTACACGAATAGGTAGAGTAGCTCTCGGAAGAGCCCAGATCAGAACATCCCTAGAGCCCGAACGATGAATCCCCAAGCTGTTTAGATTCTGTATTACAGAGTTCCAAAGAGGACGCATCGAAAGAGGCAAAAACAAGTCCTCCCCATTCTTCCATACAGGAATAGAGTGAGACCACGATTTGATCAACTTGTCCCACGTGAAAACACCTTTTGACTGAAGGAAAGAAACCAACAAGGGAGGGAAGGAGGTGTCCAGACCGTTTACTATGGAGTCGAAGCCAATGAGCATGCTAGAACCCGAGAATAATTTCCATCTTAAATTTCCCAAGAAAAAAGGCAGTATTTTCCTGAAGCTTAACCAAATAGAAGACCCCTTTTTTGTGCCGATGGATATCCTTTTGTACCAGAACTCTAAACTTCTGCCTTTTAAGTATTTCATATTAATAACCTTGCTCCATGGACCATCTCCAAAAATACCTCTATGAAGGGACTTGCAAAGGAGGGCTTTCCCGAAAGGCCGCATATCTAAAAGACCCCAGCCCCCTGCCTTCTTCGGCTTAGATATAGAAGCCATCTTAACTAAGTGAAACTTACTCTGAAAAGCTTTTCCTCCCCGGAGAAAATCGGCAGCCAAGCAGCTCATTTTGTTAATGATAGTAGCAGGAAGGAAATAGAGGTGAGCCCAGTAAACATCAACTCATCTAGGACATGTGCATAAGCCACACATCCAAAAACTCTCATGTGAGTGACATTTTGTTTTCTTCCACTCCATGCCTCTTCAGGAACAATGTTTTGGACGCTTTTGTTTGGACATCTATTCAAGATATATGCTTCACATGCGACAACTTCAGTCCAATATTCATTTGGCAAATGCTTTGCCTTCAACATACTCCTTGCCATCTCCATAATGGTCCTATTCTTCCTTTCTGCCACACCATTTTGCTGTGGTGTATATCTTTTTGTAAACTACTTGTGAATTCCATGCTCCCTGCAAAATTGAAGGAAGTTATTTGAGATGTATTCTCCACCTCTATCTGTCCTAAGGACTTTGATGAAATGTCCGCTTTGCTTTTCAACAAGAGCCTTGTATTGGCGAAAGTGCTCAAACACTTCGCTTTTCTGTTTTAAGAAAAAGACCCATGTCTTCCTTGTGTATTCATCTATGAAGGTCAATACATAGTGGTTGCCACCAATTGATGGTGTCTGCATTGGTCCACATAAGTCTGAGTGGAAAATCTCCAAAGGTGCCTTTGCCCTCATTGACTTTCTTCTTGGAAATGTCTCTCTATTTTTCTTGCCCAAGATACATCCTTCACATACGCTATCTGGTTTTTCTATGAGTGGTAAACCCTTCACCATGCCTTTCCTATGCAACAAATTCAAACCTCCAAAGTTGAGATGTCCAAATCTCAAGTGCCATAACCAGTTTTCATCTTTTACCTCTGCTTGAAAGTTTACTTGTGTGACAGCTGCCCCTTTTCTTCCATTTTCTTGTGAGTTCATTGATAGTTGTGCTTGTGCACCTTTTTTCTGCAAATCTGATCTTATTTTCAGGGGAAACATTCTATTGTCTGTCATCTGAACCTTTGCAATCAACTGTCTGCTTGGAGGCCTATCCAAAATTGTGCACACATCATTTTTGAAGAAGACATTGTAGCCTTTCTGCGTGAGTTGTCCAATGCTCATGAGATTATGTTTCAGACCGGGGACAAAGTAAACATCAGAGATGTATTTCTTCTCCCCCTTCTTTGTTAGGATATTAACTCTACCTTTTCCCATGACAGAGACTTTGCTATTAGTCCCTAATGTCACTTCAGATTTCACACTTTCATCTAGATCATAAAACATTTCTATGTTTCCTGACATGTGGTTGCTACACCCTGAATCTAGATACCATATATCACTCTGTTTTTCTTGTGCTACATTACAAGCTAAAAGCATGTTGTCATGGTTATGATTTTCTCTTGTGAAATTTACACTTGGTTTGTTACTAATATCATATTTCTTCTTTCTACATTCATTTGCATAATGACCATACTTCTTACAGTAATGACATTGAACTTGAGATTTATCATACCTCTGACCTTGTGCTTGATTTTGGCTTAGGCCTTGACTTGGACTTTGATTTTTGCCTCTTCCATTTGAGCTTGAAGGGTTGCTTCTTCCACCTCTATGTGGGCTTCTTCCTCTTCCTCTAGCATATGACCTTCCTCTGCCTCGACCTTGACCAAATGATACTTGTGTCTTGAAGGCATGCTCCAATGAGGAGCTTGCTGCTCTGTTCAATATATGTTCATGAGAAATCAGTGATGCATTGAGCTCATCCACTGAAAACTGTGAGAGATCCTTTGTCTCTTCTATGGCCACAACAATGGCTTCAAACCTTGCTGGCAGACTTCTCAAGATTTTCTCAGTTATTCTTCTTTCCTCACGTGTCTCACCATGAGACCTGATTTGAGTAACCAACCCACTTACATGTGTAAAAAACAAGTCTATATTATCAGAATCTTTCATACAAAGTGTTTCAAAATCTCTCCTCAACATTTGCAGCTTCGTTGTCTTGACTTTTGCCATGCCTTGGTACGCTGTCTGGAGGATGTCCCATGCTTGCTTGGACTTTGTTGCTGCTGCAACCCTTGGGAAAATACTTTCATGAACTGCTTGAAAGATATAAAACAAGGCTTTTGAATCCTTCTTCCTATTGTCCCTTAACACATCTCTTTCTTGTTGAGATAAGGCATTGTATGCTGTTGCATCTATTGGTTCTTGAAAACCATTTTCCACCAAATCCCAAATATCTTGAGAAGAAAACAGGGCCTTCATTGTAATAGCCCAATAATCATAATTTTTTCCATTAAACTGAGGTATTTGAGGATTAGTCAAGCTTGTGCTTGATGTTGCCATTTCTGAGCGTAAAAACAAACTTTCTACCTGCTGGTAAATATGCTAAACACAATCCGCGCTCAAAACAATTTCACTGTTAGTAAAAACACTTGTTTTTACACTAATAGAGTTTAACCCACTCCGATACCATGATGGAAATATTTCGCGAATTTAATTTTCGTTTTCGCGGAGGGGAGAGGCAGAGATTTTTGACTTTCGCAAAGTTATTTTCGCGAAACTAGGTTCGCGCACCTCTAAACTATTTTAGAGACTTAAAGAATATTCGCAGTGAAATTAACAAGATAGGTTTGGAGCAACACAAAACTTAGTATTCATTTCTTCAACATGAAAATACATCTACATGAGACTGCCGCTCATTTACAAAGTAAAATAAGATTTTACAGAGATTTAAACTTACGCGCAACACTACACAGTAAAACATAGTAACTGTTGTTTTACGCGCCCACCAAAAATTGCTCCACAATTGCGCTCTTTTTCTTCTTCTTACTCTCTAACCTCTCCACACAGTCTTACTCTTCTACCCTGTCTAACCTATTACAAAATGACTTTTACATTCATATATAACTCAACATACAATTTTACATTTAATTCATGACAGAGCGAAATTAATTTTGATGTTGTTGTTGAGTGTGATTAAAGTCACGCAGGTGTTCCTAGAGTGTGGGCAAGGTTGTTGAATTAATGCTTGCCCATATTTGTTTATCTAAGTACATAAGTTCTTTAAATGCCTTTTCTGAGTTTCTGTATGGTTCACGTCTGGCTTTGGTCCTTCTATCTTCATGCTGAGGATGTCGAAGAGTTGGTCTTCCACAAATCTTCGAGTCATAAAAAAATATACAGAATATTCCATACGTACATGCGTAAATAACAACCACATATATCATTAGAGTAACCAAGATAGTTGAACTACAATAACAACATATGCATGAAACGTGATGGCTCTATTATATTAAAAGAGTAACCATGACCAACCACTAGGAAATCCAACAACCATGATGATTGTTTGCATCCCTTTTTTATTTCTAACAATGAAAAATTCTAAATTTCATTAGTTGGGAACCAAATGAAGATTTCCACCTTGAGCCATGGCACAAGCTATGATGAGTGTCAAATAAATAGAAATAAGAGATCACATATACCATAACTTTTTATTTTCTTAAATAAAGGGATTTATAAATATTAAAAGGCCTAAAGGTGGTGACACTTAGAATTACAACGGCCCAATAGCAATGAAAATGTCATGTGGAGAAATTTATAGAGAGTAGAAGCACAAGCCACAGATGCACAAAATGTCAAGAAATATAACATGCCTAAATGCTCACAATTTTTTCATCTTTATATCAATTTACAAATTAACACTGAAATTTCCAACCTAGCTTGCAAGCCCTAAGTGTATACTTGTAAAAAAACACAAAGCAATTGGCGCAAACACTTACAACACCTACATCAAGAAATGTGTATAGGGCATTTTCCAAGAAAGGAAGACAAACATAAACCAATATGATTCACCAAACTAAACTACAAGGACATGTTGGCATGGAGTAGTAGTGAATGAAGTGTTCCACTCATCACCCACAATGACCACAACAACCCATCTTTAATTGCAAGGGAAACATAATCATAAAACTCCATTGCAAAAAGTAATATATTCTGGGACTAGCCATCAATATAATGTTTCTCCGTTTAATCAAATATGAGCAACCCCAAATTGCTAAATAGAGTTATCATTGCATAACTCTAAATTACTAAACATAGTTATCATTGCATTTTTTTTGCCATCTATGTAGAGCCTAATGTTGAATGGAAGAATGACATCCCTACTAGTGAGATGGTGTCACTAGGATTATGTTACTAGGAACTCCATGGGATAGTCTATTTCCCCACAAAAAACTCCTACCCTCAAATTCTCTCCATGAACTTTGAACTTAAAACTTAATAAAAACTAAATCCCACATGAACCAATTGATATACACCCCATAAATCATAACATTAACAATCACAACCACTACTTAAACACACCTTTACTTTTAATATTATTATTTTTTGATATTAATAAATAAAATATTTTTCAAACTAATCAAACTTCCTTAACTAATAACATAATAACAACTCTATTTAAAATAAATTACATTAGTATTATACTTTTATAACTAATAACCTTATAACAACTTTATTTTAAATTAAATTACAATAATATTATACTTCTATAAAAACCTTTGAAATACCTAAACTGCACAATTGCTATAATCACATATAATTATTGGCCTTGGCCATTACAAATGGCATTAAAATTATTAAACATTAAAAATGGCATTAAAATTTTATAAGTTGACAAATAATACTGACAAAAAATTCTATAATACTATTATTGTTTATAGTGAATCACAAGCTGTCACGCAACATCTTTTCCTTTCCATCTTAACAAAATAAAGGTGGTCAAATTATTAATGGCCACGTCATCACTAACCTCTACATCGCGTCGGAAGCTTCGTCCTTTAAAAATCACTTGAAAATATATGAAAATTATTACTTATCGATCTCAACTCATCACTGATTTAAGAAATAATTCTCATTGTCTCTGGATCGGGTTGGAGGACCCCTGAATTAAAAAACATGCAAAAATCTGACAAATTCCCATAGAAAAAGATTAATTATTATTACTTAGTCTTTCCTGACAGCAAATATAATACAATATCAACAACCGACCAAGAAAGCATCGTGATGATGAATTTATTGATTGTTTTAATTTTTTTTAAATTAAAACATTTTTTAATTTAAAGAATATTATTTTATACACATAGCTTTATAGCTTTCATGTTGGGTTCTAGAATGCACCTCTTTGCTAAATTATTATTCACTACATTTTGAAAGCTTTCTTTGTTCACACGTCTCAACTCCACATTCAGCACGGACAAAAAATCTCATCACCCTCGTACTTGCTATTTTATTATTCACTATATTTGAAGGCTCACTTTATATGTCGTGGAAAGCTTCTTCATTGTTCAATGATTTTGTCTTGTTTTGTTAACAACAAGTTTAAAACAATCCAAAGTTTTGTAAAATTAAATGCTTGTTAAAGAGGTGTGGTGTGTATATATATGGAAGATAAACTACTACATTAAAATTTCTAGTTTTTTTTTTTTTCAACTGTGGGAAAATCTATCATAACTGAGTTAACAAACTAGCAGCAACTAGGACAATCATCTCTAGCTACTATCGCAAATGTAGGGTGATGATCTACAAATGTAGGTTCCCTAATGGTACAAAATACTTTCCTTCTTTTTTTTAATTTAATTTAAGTTTTATTTAATTTATAAATAAATGACTTAGTTTATATATATATAGAGGTTCTAGAAACTTGCGAAAAATGTTATAGGAATATCTTAAAACTCAAAGAGGTTGGACACAAACACATTCCTAAGCCATAACAATTAAAAAAAAAGTGTGTATTATAGATATGAACTAATTAGGATAAAAGTAATAAAGGAATAGAATAAAATATATTTGTGTAAAGAACTTGGCATTTGGAAACCTAGAATCAGCAGGCACAAACATAATTACGTGAAACATTTTAAGATGGAGAAAGTGTATTAAACAATTTGCAATTGTTGAAAGAAAATAATTTTAACAAGATGAAGGAAAAATAGTAAAGAAAACATAAAATGGTAAAATCACATTTATCATACACCAATGCATAAAAATATACATAGCATTATAGAGAGAAAGCAAAAAGTTAAATCCCAAATTATGCTTGCCCAACAAAATTTATATTTAACTAATGGGGATTTTGATCATGGAAATTTGTCCCTAAGGGACTATGCTTTCCCAACAAATTTTCATTTAACTCATGGAGACTTTGATCATAGAAATTTGTTCCAAAGGTGTTTGACACATTTTAACATGACACAGATAAAGGGAGTTAGAGAAAAATGAGTGGATCATGATATAAATTTTCCTAGCCAAAAAAATGGAAGAAGATCTACAAATACAATTGAGTTTATCCATTTATCAACTCACTCCTCTATGATTTTACTATATTTGTGTTATAAGTAATGATAAAGCTAAATATTAAGGACATAACAAGGCATGTATGTTATAATTGTTTAAGATATTTATGGCCACACATGAATGCAAACATATAGGAATTGGTTCATAATGATTGCTTGGGCTCCATTTTGTGCCTACGGTTATTATTCACTTTCCATATGTCAACAGGATAATGGACTTCCTAGTATCCATGGGCATGCAATAATAGGTCACCTTGTAAGAAACATTCAATGTAACTTGCATTCAAGGCTTGGTATCTATCTTACCTAGCTACCATTAAGTATCTCTTCAATGTTTGTTGTTTTTGTTTTGCTTGTTAAGAATAAGATTACAAAAATTAAAACCTCTTATTTTGTAGAGAATTGTCTCACTTATTTACTTATATCCTTTTAGTTATTTACTTATATCCTTTTAGTCATTTCTTCCATTTTGTGTAAGAAGAAGTGTTCCATTGAAACCTCTTATAGATCTAGGTTTCATTTTCAAATCCATTTTATATTTTAATTGCTTTGTAAACATAAGGACACAATTCACTACATAGTACTAGTTCTTTATATTGAATCGACACACACATGCAAAATAACATGGAAATGCCTTAAGAATCAAAGATGTTGGACATATACAAACTAGCCATCCCTAGAAATAGCCAATAGTTTATATAATACATAGGGGTAGGGGTGGGATTATCAAGTAAAAGTAAATGAAATAAATAATTAACATTAAAATTAACTAGATATAAATCCAAAGCTCTATAATTTCCAATAAAGGTGTCTTCTTATCATTACATATTTTATGACTATCAAAATAGATAGAAGCTTATTGTAAATTTCCATATAGGTATGAAAAAAGAAAAAATGCAAGCCATGGTGAGAACATGTGTAGAAAAAATAAGGCCAAAATGAAAGCAATTCAATTTTCCAAATAAAAAAAATGGAAAAAACATGGGTATATACCTTATCTTACAAAGGAAAACAAACTTTATAGATCTCAGACCCCAAAACGGTACAAAACAATTTAATCAAATTGAAATCGAATTGTGTTCAAACTAGGTGGCTACAAATTAAATACCCTTGATATGAGGGAATAGGGATGCCAAATAATAATGGAGTCAATTTTTATATATCCAAAAGATAAAGGAAAAGAAAATTATTAAAGCCAAAGGGGATCAACTTGAGCCAATATGGAAAGGACCTAATATTTTCACAATAACTGAACCATAGAGAGATGAATGAAAGTCATTGCAATAACACCAAAAAACAACCATATAACTTACCCTACCATAAGCATGAATTCAATGTTTTTGCAATGTAAACAAAAGCATAGCCACATATGTTATTCTTCGAGGTGAAATAGCCTTGGAAGTTTGAACCACACAACAATCCAAATGTCCACAACATAAATATCTTCAACAACGAATGTCATTCACCCAGGGCTTAGATATGAGCAACATGGGGTTAACAATTTGTTAAAAAATTCCATTTGAACTATGTCCTATAGTTATTAGAGCCCTTACAAATGCAACACCCCCATTGATTTCACAAATTCCTTTTCTTTTATAATGCACAAGCTCAATTCAAACCCACTTGGAACCTGTTGTAGCGACTACAACCACCCTCCAAAATTTTCCCTTAGCTTCATTTTGGAGCTGCCCTACCAACCATCCTTAGCAGCATGTCTTGCACTGTCCAAGTACAAATGCTTCAGTTGATTTTCAGTGGATTACTAGCCTGTGCTTGTCAACTTGTTTGTCTCCCACCCACAGGCTGACACTCTGGGACTTAACCATTTTCTGGTTGTAATGCTGACCTGGGAAATTGCGCAATTCTGGAGGGGAACCAACCTTCCCTTTGGAAATTGGGCAATCTATCTGGGCTACCTGTTGGGCTCCAGAAATGTGCAATCCAATCAGGTAGCCTTTCCTCAGAAACTATGCAATATAGCCCAACATTGGGCTTCATCTAAAATATTGCACAATTCTGACTCAGAGCTAGGGCTTCAGTTCAGAAATTGTGCAATCCATGAGGGACAACCAAACTTGCTCAACCCAGAAACTATGCAAATGTCATTACTAGGCTTGTAGGTTATTGCATGTGCTTCTAGGTTGACCAGTTCCCTCCAAGACTAACCAATCTTGATTTGCATGCATACGCTGATTTTTCTTGAAGAAGAAAAAAGAAAAAAGAAAAGAAAAAAACATCAATAGATTTTAGGGATCTATTATTAGCAGCTCGAGGTTACATGCAAAACCATTTTAGAAACCTCCTTCCAATTGTCGCTTTTTCCTATATTTCTGGCATGCACATCATAAGCCTCTATCTTATCAAACTTATTTATTTGACGCTTTAGAGCTCTCACATCAATCTTGGAGCTCTAACATCCCACATCACATCTAGGAGCATTCAACACATTCAGCTCAACTTTTTCCAAGTAAGTCTGTTTTTCTTGTCTTTTACTGCTTTTCTATCGCATTTTGTATTTCTCTTTGTGTGAATGATGTTTGCTTGGTTTTGTTGAACGATTGTTGTCGTTTTAATCCATGTTAGCTTGTAAAAGCATTTTTTCAAGTTTTTCATTGCATCTCACTGTTGTCGCATGCATGACATTGTTTCTGCACTGACGGTCGTCGTTGCGGCGACTCGCTTCACACACATGCTTGTTTTCCCATTTTCTGAATCCTGCACTCACTGTTTTCATGCATGATCATTCACTCTTGTTTACACTCAGATTCGCCATGCATTCAAACCTTTCATGTTTTCAGTCGCCCGTCGGCGGGTCTGGGTTGCCTTGGCTCAAACCTTGCATTGCCCGGCTAGCAATGTGCATTTTTGAGAGTGAAGGCTCAACCTTCCTCCTAGAAATTGCATAAAGCTGGACCAACACTATCCTCCAAGCTTTCTTTGTGCAATTCTGACAGGCAGTGTCCTGTTGGCCCCAGAAACTGCGCAAATGCAGTTTGCTGGTTTGCAGTCCTTGCTGACTGAAATTGCGCATTGCACAGTTTCAGTCCTTGGAAGGCTAGGCTGGACTGTGCATTGCGCAATTTTAGTAGTCAGTCAGCATCCTGATAGCCCACACTGTGCCTTGCGCAGTTTTGGCAGTCAGTCTCCCAGCCTTCCAGTGAAAATTGCGCAATCTTCTCAGTGAGTCACCCGGGTATGTTGCATGTCAGTCCTCAAGTTTCTTTTGGTTTTCAACTGACAGAATTCTTGCTATGAGTGTTGCTATGTCTCCAGGTATCATAGGTGTTCATTCTGTCTCTCAGCAGTACAAGTACAATGGCCTCCAAGAGAGCAGGGTCAAAGGACACTGTTGAGAGTGCAACTGGAGATGCAGTTGAGCAAGTGCCTATGAGCTTTCCTACCTATGAAGACACCAATATGTTCATAGACAAAGATATCAAGATGAAATCGCAGGACATCAATGACACATTCTCAGGCACATTTGAAGAAAATATGGAAGATCACAGGGTCTACGTCAACATTCAGAAGTCTGGCTTGTATCGGATTGCATGCAGGTATCCCGCGTTTCCATGTGCGGACATGATCCACTGGATTGTCTCGCATACTAATCCCAAGACAATGGTGTTGAGAAGTACTAGTGGAACACAAGTTTCTACCTTCAAGGTGAAGGACTTTCAAGAGGTGTACCACTTTCCGCAGTCGGTGATCACGATGGAGAAACCCTTCAGCAAACCCAGCAGCATTGCAAACTCAAGAGATATCTTGAAGAGCTAGGTGAAAGAGCCAACCAAGTTCAGGACAACACGCAACCATGTTTACAAGACGAAGATACTGCGGAAGGCATATTAGTTCTTGGTCATCTTTGCATGCCGCTTATATGACCAAGAGAACACAAAAACCTTCCTGTAGAGTTGGGTGATCGTGTTGGATCAACTAGCGAGTGAAGGAAGACCTTGCAACTAGTCCAACATGTTGACTCTCAGGTTGAAGGAACAGGTAATAGAAGCCCAACATTTGCCCAAGGGTTAGCAAGCAAAGATATACATGTCTGCCTACATAATGGATGCAGTTTGTTCCCGTCAGGAGTTCCCAGGCTTGGGTTGGGCATGGACACCTTCAGAAACCTCTGTGCACACTTATTGCAGATTGTTCTCTAAATGTAGCTTCCATAGAGTTGTCATACAGTTATTAGACCACTTCGTCACCCCGATGTACAAAATGATATTCGAGTAGGATCCACCTTTCATGTCGCAGGTAGCGATGGAGGCATTGATCAACATAGCAGATTGGTATGCCTCACCCCTTGGTAGCTTCATACATATGTACAACGTGAAGAAGGCTCTATATGTTTTAATGAAGTTTTCCATGGATAAGCTCGCCATGCAAGAAGTGTCGTATCACATCTCAACAAGGTTGTCAGCGAGACTTCACAGGAAGAAGAAGGCACCTTGGCCCGCTCTACCTTTGCAGATCGATTTATATGAGATTTGGAATCTCAAGCATGCTTAGGCCGAGACAGAGGAATTCAAGAGATTCACCTTCGACACCAGAAATTTCAATCCGTATGACTTGCATTGTTTAGTGAAGGACCACTGTGCTAGAGTGCAACATCCTTGGATCCACGGGGTGTGTCATTGGCTTGAGGAAGACCCATAGAGATACTGCTATCACTTCTCCAAGCTCAATGAACGGGTCAGCATAGCTGTAGAGTGGTTAGCAAAGTAGAGGGAAGCAACATCTCAAAGAGCAGCATCATCAACAACAATAGAGGGTAGCATAAATGTGCGTGACAAAGGTAGGAGAAAGGTTGTTGACAACACAGAGGTAGAGCAAAGCTGCAAGTCCAAAGCAGATCCATTGGTGTTGAAATCAACTTTGGATATTGAGGCTAAGAGGTGACAACATGACAGGAGGATCGCGCAAAGGAAAGAGAGAAACAAAGGATGGAGGAAACAGAAAAGGAGTTACAAGAGTTGAAGCGACAACTTAGGGAAGAACAAGAGTTGCATAGAAGAGAGAAGGAAGTGCATCAGGAATAGGTACAGAAGGAGGTGCAACATGGACAGATTGATGAAACTATGTCCATACAGGGTATAGACTCATTTGAATAGTTGGCATAGAGAAGATAGGGTGAGAAGTCGCAGGAGAAGGAGTTAGCTCAAGAGACTGAACAAATGCTAGAGCATATGGACATGGATATGGTTCAGCCAGAGTGAGATCAAGATATTGACCTCATGCCTCAGAACCAAGAGGTCACCCCACTGACTTCACCAAATCTGGAAGCAGAGAAAGTCCCAAGCGATCAAGCTGACACAGAGATCCATGAAGACAATCCGGAAGTGGAGATGCACAACATATCTTTCGATGAGTCTCAAGACAGAGTTGTGTAGTCGCGTAGAGTTCCTACTCCAGGTGTCCATATATCTGCTACGCAGTTTGAAGAACGAGTGATGGTATCCGATGTGCACAAGTGTCCATCAGCATTGGCCGATTCTATGAAAGCATATGCCGAAGCCACGAGCTTGAGTGTTAGATTCTTGATAGTTAAGAACGAGCGCATGGATAAGGAATTACAAGCGGCCAAGCAGGGAGGAGAACAGGTTACAACATCTGCTAGAGCAGAGTTGAAGAGAGTGATATTGGATGAAGTACCATCTCTTGAGATAGTCATGCGGACGTTGTACTCCAGCTTCATCACCGTGGATAAGTCAGTTCTCTATCTCAACAGCCATCTCTTGAGATAGTCATGCGGACGTTGTACTCCAGCTTCATCACCGTGGATAAGTCAGTTCTCTATCTCAACAGTTGGCAACATCGCTGTGCTAAGATAGCATGCATATTGTTAAATTTGCACACTACTTTTGATCACATGCAAACATGGAAAATGAGGTACAAAGGAGCCCCATTGCACTTTCCCAAGATGATGAAGCCAAAGGCGGTAGAGTTGAAAGCACACTTCCCGAGTCAAATCCGGAACTATGAGGAACTCTCGCAGTTCATCACCACTTTGCAGGCTTCACATGCACGGTTGTTCAGGAGCATGGATGTCATTGTATGCACGCATGCGATCCCATCCACTGGCATGCTCACCGAGGCAAAGTCAAAGAACCAAGTCCAACTGGAGCTGGACATGTACTTTTATGGGTTGATGCGTGTAGCCACCAATGCAGACTTGGAGATCATCGCAGACACTATGCATTAGTATGTTGTTGGTTCGACTACACTCAATATTGTGATGTGCATGTTATCAGACGAGTTGGACAAAGGTGCCAAATCAGTGTACCTGGATGCAATAGAGTCAAGACTTCGCTTTCATAGGGATGTCACCATAGAGCACGCAGACACCAGAACAGACTACCAAGCTTCGCATCAGTTCACCATCGTCGATCATTGTGAGGATGTCGAAGAGTTGGTCTTCCCACAACTGTTTGAGCCTTAGTGATGTCTTGAATGGCTTACCCAAGCCTATTTTGTCTCACATGGGTACATGTGCAGATTGTAATGAAACATATTGTAAAAGTGAAAGACCAAGTGTCGGTAGTAGAATGTAACAGTCATGTAGAAGTTGAAGAGTCATGAGGTTAGGTGAAGAGTCACAAAGAGGAATGTCAAGGGTCACCCCACCCTTTGCTATTTATAGAACCTCATAACTCATTATATAGTATTTTGGGAGCCAAGCTTCCTATAGATGTAACTTAGAAAGCTTGGAGTATATTGTAAGGAGCCTTGGCTTCTCCATAGTGTAGAGCTAGTATATCTCTTTGGAGGAGCAGGCAGCAGTGACTGTAACGTTTGGTTGTCGGGACTAGTGGTTGGTCATGGTTGTATGTATGATTAGATCTTTCACTCTTTTAATATAACAGAGCCAGCACGTTTCATGCATATGTTGTTATTGTAGTTCAACTATCTTGGTTACTCTAATGATATATGTGGTTGTTATTTACTCATGTACGTATGGACTATTATGTATATGTTTGTATGAATCTTATTGAAATGTGTTGTTGGTATAACCATCACTTTGGATTGTCGGCTAACCTACTTTCCAGCTTGTGATGTCTTGTTGCTCGTGTGTTCCTTTTCAAGCTACGTGCTATCACATGTTTCTAAGGGGCACACTCATCCCCCTATTTCATGTGTTAGAGTCTTTCATGCACCTTTTTTGACTTGCTACAAATGTCACACCCTTGCTACCAACAAGGACATCTTACTAGCCTCTGTGTGCAACCGTGGTCAAGATGATATCGTACGCCCCACTGCTAGGACTCCTACACCAAACAGTCTGAGGTCTAGTTGTTGGCATTATGTTTAGAATTCTTTGGTACATAATGATTCTTATCAATGGTGAGGATGCTTATGTTGTTGAAGTGTTTAAATGATACATCATGCTATGCTGTAGTCATGGGTTTCCTATGATAAAGTCTCAGACAATACTTATATTGATTGAGCCACATAGTTATTATTCAGATCCGATCTATGGATGATTGTGGATGACTCTTTTGATAATGCATATAGTACATATGGTATGTTGTTTACATGGTGATCTTCATAAGGACGAGGAGAAGAACAAAGCTTGAGTACACAACTTCATTATTTGATAAGTGTCATTTCTTTTATGTTGTTGTCATCATGCCTTCAAAGATGCATAAACTTCATATGGTGTAGTTATGGATAAGGATTCCCATAGTTCTTGGCCCTCACATAGTTGAGGATTGATGTTGTTGATGGTATCAAGAAAGCTTGACAAATGACTATGAGCTCATGGTTTGCTAGATACATATTGCTATCTCTATGATGGATACATATTATGTTGATACATGGATGATTACTTAAATTACACATTGGTAAATAATGTTGGTTGGCCAAGAAAATGGTGTTATTGCAGGTTTCATGAAGACATATCTATTTGAAGACATGGTTATTTGGAGACATGGCTTACTTAGTCACATAATGATGATGAATTCTTACTTTATGATGATAGGTTTGATTCTCACATATGTTGATTATCATGGTTGATGCTTATCAGATGTGGATGTTGGAAAAATCCCTAGTGAAGATACATGGTTGATATATTGAGGGTTGTTATGGAAAGATCATGCAGTTCTTGTTACGACAATGATGATATTATGGTCATAGATGATGACTATGGTGGTTTCACATATATATATATGATATGATGTGAATGGTTTTGTATTACTACTTGGAGATATGACATATGCTTAGTTGATTCATGGAAGGCTATGGAGCAAGGTGATCTTGATAAGATCAAGAAGAAGAGTTGATATGCGGGATACTTTGTCATAGGTTGATGATATTAAAGGTACATTGTCTTATCTGGAAAAATGATGATGGACATATATAGGTTTTTGTTCTGGATGTTGTTGACATATGCTTATGGTGCAGATCATATATGGTGTATGATAGTTGTTAATAACTATCATAATCTTATTTAGATCTTTGGTATTTGTTATAAATGTCCTGTATATTATTTGATGTAAAGGTCATGTAAATACCTATTATGTAATAATTGTCATATTCAGTCATGTATGGACTTTTGAGATCATGTCAAATATGTAAACCCACTTGGTTGGGTGGATGAGTCAAATTTGGTGCATCCCCACTTGGTTGGGAGATTATGTATGTATGAGACATTGGTGATAGGAAGGTCAAACTCACATAGTTGAGTTATAGAGACATTATTCTCTTGAAAATTATTTCTGCAAACTCTACATGTGCTCAGGGGGAGCATGGACAGTATAGTGCATCTCAGCATGTACTAAGGGGGAGTTTGATTACAGAATTCAACATGTGCCTAGGGGGAGCATGATCAGTGTTCATATTCAACAGTTCAGATATAGAATTCTTCATTTAACATTAGTGAGCCATTTTCCCTTGATGTCAAAGGGGGAGAGTAGCTTGGTGTTTGGAGAGTAGCTTGATGTTTTGAAAAGCTTGGTGCTTGTCTTGATGTTATTTATAGGTTGTGGTGACCAAACACCAAAGTGGTTTCCATCAAGTCCAAAGGGGGAGATTGTTGGCATTATGATGCATGTGTTGTCCTTGATGGCAACTCACTTATAGCAGAACAAGTATATGGTAACTAGATGAATCTATAGGACATATCAAAGGTGACAAAATGATGGAACAGAATAATGGACAAAGGTTTGATACAGGGAGATTGTGTTAGTGTTTTCCTTAATAAGAAACCTACCCGATGAGGTGTCCTTAATGAAAACCTATTTGATGAATGGACTACTTGATAAAGGTATAAACAAGATGTCACAGAATGCATGGCAGTTTTGTTTACAAATGTGACAAAATGCATGGCAATTCAAAGGAATCAGTTCATAAATGATATAATGATGACAACTCACATTGTAACAAGTCAATTCAGAGGTAACAGAGTAATGGCATAGAAGAACAGGATGATGGAACAATGGATTACATATCATAATCAAGCAATTGAAGAAAAAGAATGTTTTAAGTTGCATTAAGTTGTATATGATGTTTCACCTAGTCCAAGTAGCGTATACAAGCGAGTACACAAAACAAAAAGAGCATATACGTATGCACGCACTTTCACAGAAGGAAAAGCACGTATGGGATGGAAAATTAAGGTTAAATAATACCAAGGGTCCATACCATGGTATTAGCCCACAATATTGAGCGGAATATCGATTACTTGATCCCGTCAAAGAATACCACAGGTTCTAAGTGTTTTTTTGGTCCGAGGTATTGAAAAAGGCTCTAAGTATATAAGCAGGAGAAGATCAAAGGGCTAAGTGTGTGAGTAATGAATATCTTATGAAGAGTCAGATCAAAATAAAATATACATGTTATGGGTTTCTGATGCTTTGTTTGATCTGAACTAAGTATGCACCTGAGTGTTTGCTGATGGATGAGATCTAATGATGGATTAGGATCATAAGACCTAGAATGACTTATCATTATGTGATCTGATAATGAATAGGCTAGATCTGAGTGCTAACAAATGTTTTGTCCTTTAAATGTTATGATCTCGGTATGTTTGAAGTCTAGAATAGCTGCAAAGTTATAAGTTATTATTTACAGATCTATACGTTAGTACGCCTTGGTGAGGGTGTGTATACATGCTGGTTCAGCACTTCCAAGTAGCATATGCAGAAGAAAATCTCGTTGTTCAGAGATGACTAATCTATCTGATCAGTGCTTCTGTTTTACTATTGTTTATTAATAATGTCTTCATTAGAGTTGAAAGTAAAACTGATTATGTAAGGAGATTGAGTCTGGTTGATTGATTGAGTGAGTGAGAAGGGTGATCTTTTCTTCTATCTGTTTAGAACTCTGTAATTTGACAGTAGATCTTCATAATGTCACTAGTTGGTACAGTTTTTTATTTAGAGGTTTTATGATTAAGTATCTTTAGAGGTATACACAAGTTGGGTTACAAAAAGTAGCATATACATGCAGGTTGGCTTCATTGAAGTAGCGTATACATTTTGACATATGATTTTTGAGGTTACAATTGGTCTTGGTTGTTGATGTAGTGTTCTGGGTTTAGATCTGTGTTATGGTTACAGTGATCTGACTGATCCAGTTGATTGGTTGAATTTTGATTAAGTATCAGTTTATTGGTTTTTGAGTGAATGATTGATTCCGTTGTTTCGGAAATTGATGATTAGGTGATTCAATTGTGTCAGAGGTTTCAATGATTGTTTGTTTTAGTTGCATCAGAAGTTTGAATGATTGGCTAATTTAGAAAGTGATGATTAGGTTTGAGTTATATCAACGATTGATCATTGGGTTTCATTGATTGGTTGATGCAGATGTATTTTATGGTTGTATTGCAGTGGTGATTGATTTTGAGCTTCAATGTTACTAATGGGTCCAGTATGAAAATTTGATGAAACGTGGCCTACATATTGTGTTGATGTATACCAGGAGTATCCAGTCTAAAAATTTATGAAATGTGGTCCCTGGAGGATACTGAGGGTTGGAGACTTCAGTGAGGAAGCCGAAGCTTCCTGCAAGTAGTGGCTGGTGATTAGATCAGGGGGTTGGAGCTCCCTTCCAGTAGCAGCTGGAGAATGAGTGAAGGTTGTAGCCTTCTGTAGGTCGGCGCCTACATACTGGAAAATATATCAGTTGGTACAAGAGTTAAGGGGTTGTAGATCCCTTCTAGTAGAAGCTGGAGAACGAGAGAAGGTTGTAGCCTTCTGCAGGCGGGGGCCTGTGTATTGGTATGAGTCTGCACCAGTACAAGATTGTAAACACTTATTATTTATATTAAAAAGAAGACAGAGATAACAACAACAGGTGGTTTTTCTCCCGCATTGGGTTTCCACCTTAAATCTTGGTGTTCATGTGTTTTTCTTATGTGTGATGGATTATTTATTACAACACATGGTTAATGTTTATCTAATGGTTCATAAAGTACTAACACACTATTTGAAGACAAACATATGATGGATTAACTGAATTGTAAGTTCACTGGATATATGCTAATTGTCTTAAGAACAGACACGTGCACACACAGGTTTGATTCAGTAAAGTCGTGTATAGAAATATGAATATGAAATGTAAAAGGTTATTGATTTGTAAATACTGATTCACCCCCCTCTCTGTATTTTTCCCAAAAATTAGTATCAAAGCATAGCATATTCTCCCCCTAAACCTGTGCCAACTGTTCACTGTCAGATTTGATCATTGCATATGTTAGTAAGAATCATCAAGGCATCATCATCAACTAGTTATACATCAAGTCATCAACAAAGCACTTCTAAATAACATCCACATACTGTAATCATCAACTATCAACATAAAAGACACTTGACAATTGTCTGAACCATATCAGGCCCTTTTTATGAGTTTGTCCTACTGCTTCTTCATCAAACCAACATATACGTGACTGTGTAGTTTTTAACTCGCATATATATGCGACTTGTCTTCATAATAAATGTGTATGAGAATTGGAATACTAAAGTTTCACACTTTCAGCTCCCCCTGAGTCTGTTCTGTCTGTACCTGGTCCTAGAATTTTTGTTGAAGCATCAGTTCCAAGAATATCATTATCATGATGGTTCTTTATCAGAGACTCCATTTTTCTCTTGTCTCCAGTCATGTGATGAGCACATCCATTATCATCTTTGTTTTTGAATGAGCGGAGAGCAGGATCACACCTTACCTGATCTTCCTTTTCTTGATTCTTCATGGATTCATCTTTTTTAGATTTTCTGATATAAATCTGCTTATTTGATTGCTTACCATATTGTCTACAACAATCGATGGACTTGTCCCTGCATTCTTTTGATATATGCCCAAACTTGTTACAAGCATAACATCTTATATGTTTCATATTCCTTCTAAAGTAATCAATGGCTTTGTGACCAAACATATTGAAAGAAAAACAATATCCCTTAAAGTAGTTTGAAGCTGATGATCTTTCTGTGTGACAGTTATTAGTTTGAAACATTCTACTTCCACATTTGGTTGCAACATGTCCAAAATTATGACATCTAAAACATTCAACATTATTCATCAGAGAAAAGAATCGATTAACACTTCCATAGTTAGGAGTAAATGATTTTATTTGAAGACTTTATTTCCTTGGTTGTTGATGGGGTTGACCTCTTATCTCCATGTTGAGAATTTTAGATTTTGCATTAGAATTCCTTGCTTCAGTTTGTGAGCTAGATTCACCTTTAATAGTTTCATGAAAACCAAGACCAGATTTGATGGTAGGAGACCTTTGACTACTAAGAATATTATCCAAAATCTAAGTACTACCGTGAAACCGTAAAAGTTTATCCTTTTCTTCTAATTTATCTTTTAGGATATTTACCTCAACATGATATTACTCTTCCTTTTCAAAATATTGCTTCTTCGTAATTTCTTCAACTTTCCTCCCTTCTTCCACTTGTTGCCTTAATTTGAGAACCTCATTTTCTTGTTCTTCTAATGCTTGAAATAGTTCTTCATTCTGCTTATTTGAATTTTTAAGATCTTTTTTTAGAGAGATGACCACAACTTCAAGACCTTCACAGCAATTGGTTCTTTCTATAAGTTCCTTGGTTGTTTGTATCCTTTTCATTCACTTCATTTCTCAATGATGTCACTTCATCCTGCAGTCTTTGACCTTGATCATCCTTTTCTTTGTATTGCTTCTTTATTTTGTTTCCTTCCTCCAACTAAGTTTTTAACATGGTAATCTCTTCTTTGTAGGTACACTCCCTTTTGTCAAATAGATCCTGTTGATCTCTAATTTTGTATGTGAGCCTTTTAAATTTTGCCTCTATATTTCTTTCACTTTCACCCATAAGAGCAAATTTAGTTGTTCCACTGTCACTTTCATCATCAATATTGCATGAAAAGGGAAAAGTATCACTAGAAGACCAAAAATTTGTACCTGATAATTATTTTGCTTGTTCATCTTCAATCTGAGGTGATTTTGAATCTGAATACTTACTTCCACCTAATAGCCAATTGTCTCTCCTATTGTCACTGTTCCTTTGAGATGTCTTCTTCTTCTGAGGTGCTTTCTTCTTTTGCTTCCTTCCCATTGTCTCGACGAATCTCTTTCAAGCGATCATGCTTCTGCATTGGCGAGAGTGCCAAATAAATAGAAATAAGAGATCACATATACCATAATTTTTTAATTTTAATTTTTTTCTTAAATAAAGGGATTTATAAATATTAAAAGGCCTAAAGTTGGTGACACTTAAAATTAGAATGGCCCAATAGCAATGAAAATGTTATGTGGGGAAATTTATAAAGAGTAGAAGCACGAGCCACAAATGCACGAAATGTCAAGAAATTTAACATGCCTAAATGCTCACAATTCTTTCATCTTTATATCAATTTAGAAATTAACATGAAATTTCCAACCTAGCTTGCAAGCCCTAAATGTATACTTGTAAAAAAAACACAAAGCAATTGGCACAAACACCTACAACACCTACAACAAGAAATGTGTATAGGGCATTTTCGAAGAAAGGAAGACAAACATAAACCAATATGATTCACCAAACTAAACTACAAGGACATGTTGGCATGAAGCAGTGGTGAATGAAGTGTTCCACTCATCACCCACAAGGACCACAATAACCCATCTTCAATTACAAGGGAAAAATAATCATAAAACTCCATTGCAAAAAGTAATATATTATGGGACTAGCCATCAATATAATGAACTTTAAGTTATTTAGTTAGCATTGACTTTGAATTAAAAAATTCTGTAATACTATTAATATTGATCTTTAAGTTATTTAGTTAGCATTGACTTTCAATTAAAAAATTCTGTAATACTATTATTGTTTATAGTGAATCACAAGCTGTCACGCAACATGTTTTCCATCTTAAGGAAATAAAGAATGTCAAATTATTACTGGTCACGTCATCACTTGAAAATATATGAAAATTATTACTTATCGATCACAACAACTCATTACTGATTTAAGGAATAATTATCATTGTCTCCGGATCAGGTTGGAGGACTCGTGAATTAAAAAAACATTCAAAAAATTAATTACTATTACTGTGACTTAATTTATCATTTTCCTCAATTTTCACTATTAATAACATTTATAACATAGAACTTTATGTTATTTATTCACATGTCTTACCATGATTTAAGCATATACTAACCATCTCCTGGAAAATTTGAAAAATAGTAAATAAGTTTTGATATTATTTATTTAGATGTATTACTATGATTTACATGCATATACCAATCATCTCTCGTAAATTTTGAAAAATAGTATTCAATTTTTGTCATATTTATTAAGTTATATAAATTATTTTAGATTTATTTTAATTTATTAAATCTCCATACAAATGAAATTTCTTAAATGGTTAGCGAATTTTTTTAAATCAAATGTAATCAATAACATGGTGATGCTTTACTTTTATGGTGGACCATGGTTAAAAATAAATCAAATGTAATCAATAACATGGTGATGCTTTACTTTTATTGTGGACAGTCATCATGGTTGGCATCTGGGGAGTCTAATCGGGCAGCCTGTCCTTGATGCTTTACTTTTATGGTGGACAGTCATCATGGTTAAAAATAAATCAAATGTAATCAATAACAAGGTGATGCTTTACTTTTATTGTGGACAGTCATCATGGTTGGCCTCTGGGGAGTCTAATCGGGCAGCCTGTTCTTGATGGTGAGTCCAATCATACATGTCAGTGGACATTAAAGCCAAGCCATTGCTGTTGGGTATCTTTGCTTTTGATGTAGACAGTCATCCATGGGGTTCTGTCCAATGGACGCACATAGTGGTGGACATTAAAGCCAAGCCATTACTGTTGGATACCTTTGCTTTCATCATGGTTGGCATCAGCGGTAGTAAAGGTTGCAAGACTGTTCTGATGAGTGTGGACAATGGATAAGTGTAAACATGATTATTTTGCCCTTGTTCTTTCCTTTGGATATATGAGGTAACAGTCCAATTTCCCATTTAAAACAGTTCAATTTCCCATTTAAAATTGCAAAATTAATTTGAAGAGACTTGCAAATATAATACAGCAAATAGTTAATTAGATTACATCTATATTTACTTGCAAATATAATACAGCACAGGGTAAGGTGGATGTGATTGAAGTTCTATAAATACTTAATGACATAATCGTTATGAGTCATTACGGTCAGATCGAGTAGCGTGAGGCCTTTTGCACTAATTGTCGCACTTCTTTCTCTCATTCCTTCGGCAGATATCATTTCTTTTCTCAGAGCGACCATGGGAAGGGCTCGAAATTTCTGTTGCTCGTGTTGGACGACACGAGATGACCCCTCTCCACCCACTCCACCAGAGGCTAGTGGCATTTCCTCCTCTGAAAAAGGAGGTCCATCAAAAGGTGATGGCTTCAGCGTTCCAGGAGTGTGCGATGTTACTGACAACATTACGGAAGCTGCTGCAGTCGCAGTGGACAGGAAAGAATTGGCCAAGGGGGATGACCCCTCTCCTGCCCATCCACCCACTCCACCAGAGGGTAGTGGCATTTCCTCCTCTGAAAAAGGAGGTCCATCAAAAGGTGATCTTACTGACCCCTCTCCACCCACTCCACCAGAGGGTAGTGGCATTTCCTCCTCTGAAAAAGGAGGTCCATCAAAAGGTGATGGCTCCAGCGTTCCAGGAGTGTGCGATCTTACTCACAACATTACGGAAGCTGCTGCAGTCGCAATGCACGGGAAAGAATTGGCCAACGCGGAGCTGGATGGACTTATCGATTATATAAGTGGGCTTCTGGAAATAATTAGGGTAAGTCGAATATCGCAATAATCTTTCAGATCCATCCATCCGTATTCACATTCCACTGTTGTTCTTATTATCATTAGTATATCTTGACACGCCATATTGAATATGTATCATTTTCTTGTTTTCTTAGGAAAAGTCACCACTGAAAAAATTGGCGGAAGAAAAATTGCAACAGAAAAAATCGTCAAAGAAAAAATCGCCCGCTCCCAACTTTTGGTCTATGATCACCTCAACGGAGTTACTGAACTTTAAGGAATTCTTGACGGGGGTAACAGAGCTTGCTTCCGCAATGGTATGTATTAAGCCTTACTCTATAGTTTCATGATATTCAAGCAGACGAGGAATCTGACTATGAGAAAATGTTAAGTCTAAATTTTTCTCTGACTGTAATTCATATAAAATCTGTATTGCATTCCAGAAAGAACTTTTTTCAGCAAACAGCGTAGCCGTGCATGTCTTAAAAGAAATAGGGCACACAAGCTTGGCTACTGCAGGCCTTCTTGTGTTTGCCACTGTTTTAGAAAGATTTGAAAATGTTTCTGAGATCCAAGAGGAGTGCCTGGGTCTTTTTGAAGAAATGTACTCTCTGGCCAAACATGTTCGGGATCTTCAAAAAATTCCTCAGTTGAAAGAAGAGTTGAAGGATCCACTGAAAAAAGCAACGGAGTTGATACTGGAAGCTTCCATGCTTTGCTGCGCTCAAATAGACTCTTCGAGATTTGCCAGGTGAACATCCATGCTATAAACGTTGTGTTTAAATGGATATGTTGTGGAAGCCCCTTTGTTGTATGCGTGTTCAGAGTCCTATTCTGCAGTTTCTTCATCGAATTTTACTCATTGCAGATTTTTCAAAATGTCCGACAACAAGGCAAACCTGCTTCGGTTTCGAAAGGAGTTAAAAGCCATGTACAGAGAGATGGACAATGGAAAGTTTGTTGCCGATCGTCATGTCCTCGATGATATTGCCCGTAGTCTACATAATGTCGTCAATAGTCAAAAGAGGCGGAAGGCAGTACCCATAGAATATCCCCAAGACACGGGTAAGCTGTAATATGTATTATATTATTTATTGTTTTAAGGTTTGTCAGAGTTATGTGATTTACTCCATGTTTAATATTGTTAAACAGTTGGAATGGATGAACCATTGAGAAAGGTTATACAACTTCTAGACTGGGAAAGTGAGGAAAATGCTTTAGCAGTTGTTGTCCATGGTTTTGGTGGACTGGGAAAGACTACCCTTGCCGATGCTGTGTATGCAAAACTATCTAGGGATACCAAAGGATGTCAATTCTGTATGGTTAAACTATTTGATACCATAGGATCGACTCCAAAGGTAACAAAACTGCAAACACAACTGATAAAAGATCTGAGGACGGGAACAACAGAAGAAGCCAAGGCTATGCCAGAGATCACAACATTTGAAGAAGGACAGCGAGAAATTAGCTGCTTGTTGGCTCAACAGGTGGCATTTATCTATATCGACAATGTTTTGCTTCCGGACAACGTCGGCCATCACCGAGATGCACTTGAAGAACTTCTCCCTCCGAATATGAGGAAAGCAAGAAAATTGAGGTTGCTTCTCACTGCACGAGATACAACCGCCACAGACAGCGTAATCAGAAGCTTATCAAAACCGAAATTATACCAAATTGAAACACTTCCCGAAACGGAGGCCAAAACGCTTATCAAGAAAGTGCTGGATGACAATGAGGCGCAACTAAATCCTAGCCAAATGGACAAGATAGTCAGCATGTGTGGGGGCGTTCCAAAGCTTTTAAGGGTGGTCGCAGGTTTCATAGGTTGCGAGGGAAACGCACAAGAAGCTTTTCTTACAGTAAAGGAAGAGTGGGAAAATAACTGGAAAGGTAAAATTGGAGATGATATAGAGCGCTACGTCTTTGCCTGCAATAAGCTGGAGAAGGATTTGAGAGAAGCATTTCTGGATATTTGTTCGTTTTTCCAGGGATGGGACTGGGAAGAACTTTCAAATATTGTGGGAAAGCCTGCACTAGATGATTTACGGAAAAGAGCGCTGGTAACCCAAGATGTGAAAAGCATGACTGCAACGGCACACGATGTCATCTTGACAGTTGGTCTCCGGGAAACAAAGGAAGAAAGATTCAGATTTTCCAGTGCAAGTGAAATTCCAGAGTTCTTGGATCAGGAAGATGAGGTATGGACCAATTTCTCAAAAAAATATATACAGTTTTGTTTCAAAATATGTCTATCGTAATTCTTATGACTGACTCAATAATGTTTAACAAAAATGCAGGCCCTCAAAAATATCAAAGGCATATGGTCGAGCGACAACAGCGACCACCCATTGTATATATCCGCAAAAAAACTAGATTTGATGGCTGCATCTTTAAGAGTTCTTAAACTTGGACCTTTTACAGTTGTGAAGGACAAATGTCAAAAGAATTTTAAAGAGCTAGTCTTTTTCAGTGCGGGAATTTCCCATCTGCCTTTTGTTGTGTCAAAGTCAACGAAGTTGAGACATTTATGTTACAGCCCCGAAGATCTACAAAATCTAAGCCAGGCAAGTTCACTTCAAATTTCGGGTCCCGTTATTTTTCTTCTCTTCGCAATTTCTTTTTTCTAAGTTTTTTTTTTGTTTTTTTTGGTTTTTGTTTTTTGTTTTTTCCTAATTTTTCTCAAATCGGTTAAGAATTTATTAAAATAAAATCAGTTAAGAATCATAAATTTGATGGATAATTTTTACACAATCAAGTGTCTTACAAACATTTCAAGGTGCTGAATATATATACAATTAAAAAACCAGTTTAAATAATACAGATCAAAATTTAACTTCAATTTTTTCCAATCAAACTAAAAACAACTCCTTTCTTTTCACTTTACAACTCTACTCCTTTCTCTTCGGTGTATATGCAGTTTTATTATTTTTAATTATTAAAGTAAGACTTTCATTATTAAAGTAAGACTTTCATATATCAATGATTGCATAACTCCTTTCTCTTAAGTGTATATGCCGTTTTATTATTTTTAATTATTAAAATAAGACTTTGATATATCAATAATTGCATAATTTGCAGATGCCCCCCGGTCTTAGACACATCGATCTCCAATTAAATTCCCCCTCTTTCCATATCTCTTTCAAGTGTATTAAGCAACTCAGCAAGTTGCGAGTTCTGCGACTGAAGAACGCAGAGTTGAAAACATTACCTCCAAACCTAGGAGATCTGGGAGATGGTTTGCAAGAGCTCACACTTCTAAATTGCAAATTTTTAGAAGAATTACCGGAATCGGTTTCAACGCTTGGATGTTTAAGAGTGTTGAGAATGGATACCTGTTCTCGTTTGACGCGGCTGCCAGAAGGTTTTGGAAAGCTTACATCATTGCAAGAACTCCATTTGGCTGGGTGTCGAAGTCTAAAAGCTCTTCCTGGCAGTCTTGAGGAGCTTTCATCTCTGAGATTATTGGACTTATCCAGGTGTGATTCGATAAATGATCTGCCAGATGGGTTAGGAAAGTTAACATCCCTCGTTAACCTTCTTCTAAATGGTTGTAACTGGCTAGGAAGTATTCCAGATGGCTTAGGAAAGTTAACATCCCTCGTTAACCTTCTTCTAAATGGTTGTAACTGGCTAGGAAGTATTCCAGATGGCTTAGGAAAGTTAACATCCCTCGTTAACCTTCTTCTAGTTAATTGTTGGAGTCTAAAAAGTATTCCAGAAAGCATTGGGCGGTTGACGTCGTTGGACTCAATCAACTTATCTGGCACCCGTTTAAAAGAACTACCCGATGGGTTTTGCGACCTCTCCTCTATAACAAGACTTGCAATGGATTGTTCCAACAGTCTGGAGAGGCTTCCGGATGGATTTGGAGCAGTAAAAAACTTAAGAAGGCTAAGCCTGGGGTGTTGCCAGAATCTAGAGAAGCTTCCAGAAAGTTTCAGCCAACTCAAGTACTTGGAGTACTTGAATTTATCAGAGTGCTGGAATCTTGAAGAATTATGTGAACACTTCAAAGGTCTCTCATCACTGCGAGTTCTATTATTGGCGAAATGCAGAAAGCTAGAAAAGCTGCCCGAGGATTTCCTTTGTCTCCCATCTTTGGATACTCTGGATCTAACAGATTGCCCTATGTTGGAAGGGAAATCGATGGAGGGCATTGTAAAGTTGAAAAAGCTACAGGCTGTGTTGATCAGTGGAAGTCCCTCGTTGCTGGAGAAATGGGGCGAAATTCAGAAACAATGCGATCAATCATGGTCCTTTGCAGTGGAAACAGGGGAGGTGATTATTCAAACCAAACTTGTTTTTTACCCACAATATAGTTGCTAAGCATACACTAATTTTCCTTCCCACTCACGTATGATTTCTCTTCAGGGTTCATTGCAGCCGCAGGGAAAAGGTCATTTCAACCTCACTAATGGACAAGGAAAAGCGTTCAATATTTCAGGTCTTCCTCTGAACACCCAGCTGCTTGTGTTGTTTGATTGCCAACGAGAATTCGGTCATTGTTCCACATTGACAATAATTGAGGAGAATATGGATGATAAGTTGGAAATGATTTATTTTGGCAACCATTTTCGTAAGTTGCCTCACAAAGTGGCGGGTGGAATTCGCGGCCATGCTCCTGCTAAATTGTTTGGACAGCTGTTCCCACTCCACCTTGCTTATCAACAGCTGTTCCCACTCCACCTTGCTTATCAACGGGAGGAGGAGTTTGAATTGTCTGCGATTAGAGCGGAGATTGTGCCCGGCGAAAAAGGTGAGAAGACCCTTTCTTGTGGCCAAATTTTATACCAAAAGTCCCTGGAGGAATTTGTGGTGGAGAAATGCGGAAGATACATTACACTTAAACAACTGGTGAAAACAGCTGGAGACAGTAATATAAAGTTGTTAAGAGAGCTCTTCGCAAATGGAGAGGAGAAACGTAGTTATGGCTTTCTTAAGAATGGTGAATCAGCGAAGGTATATTCAAGTTTTATATTTTATTTTGTTTATAATTCTTCCTTCAAATATTTTGGTGACTAATTGTTTATTTTTCTTTTGTTGATATGAAAATTGTAGGTCGGGGTGGAGGAATTGAAAGGGAAAAGAATTTTATTAGATATGAGGCCTGCCAACCTTTGTTATGATATTCCACTTCAGTCTTTAGTGGATCTGTATAATGTTGCGGAGAAAGAGAGATTTGATTTTGAAATTATAACAATTCCAATGATGCAGGAAAATACAAGAAGGGATATATCTAACAGCTTTTCCAGAGAAGTTCCGTGGTTGGTCCTCCAAAATCCGTGGGACCTGCCAAATGCAACTAAATATTTTCTCGTTGAGGGCCAGTGGGCCTGCGACAAGTGGTACCCCAGTGAAATGAGGATAATAGAAAGCAACGGGACAATTGCAGCTTACAATGCACTGGGCATTTTGCGTATGGTGAACACGTGGGGGACAGAAGCTTTTCCTTTTACGGAGGAAAAAAGGAGGGAATTAATAGATAAAGAAGTGAAACAAATGAAGGAAATGTCTAATTTGATGTTCCTCTTTCAGCATTTGCAAGGAATATCGGAGCAGGTCAGTAATTTATATGTTGTGTGTTTGTTTTTCTTATTACATTATAAATTTTGGAAAACAAAATTCTCTGTTATTGATTTTTTAGGTCTAACTCAGTTACCCCCTTGTGCTGATGATGCAAAGGTCGAAAAGGCTATGCGTCAACAAAAGATGTTCTGGTTGTGTATCGGGGATTGTACAACTTTTATGAAGAGTATGTTGGGAGAGTGGAATCATAACATTTACACCATTTATATTCCAGATTTTAATGCTGGCAAAGTATATGGAGAAACTGTGTATGTCACTCATTGTACAACGGTACTTTATTTCCCTTTAAAACACCCTACGGCCGTGACACAAGTCGAGATGGAAGGGATGTGTTCATTAAGTTTATCTGAACACGAGGCTATCAGATTTTGGGCACGGCTTCAGTCTTTATCCTCGGATGGAATATTCGATTACATGGGAAAACTTCATAAACCATGTATGATTATAATGGATGAAGATGGAAATCTGATAACAACACAGGGAAAAGAAATTATAGAATCATTAAGTGAAGAACATTCACATGACAAAGCAAAGGGTTTGGTACAACAATTAATTAATGGTGACAAAGAAAGTAGAAAGGAGACCTTGATTGAATTAGAACAATTATGGAAGGGTGACAATGAAATTAGAAAGAGGTACCGATGGAATTGTTATTAGAAAGAGGTAGGGATGGAATTAGAACAATTGATGAATGTTAAAAGTAGAAAGGAAATATTGATTGAATTTGAATAATTGTTGCATTTTTAGTTCAAAATCCTAGATTCAACAATGTCTAATTCTTTTAGGCATCCTTCCTTATTTCCAACTATTTTATTTAGTGTTTTTATATGTAACATGTAATTGTATATTTCCAATTTTTTTCTAATCCTTGGGCGGTGTGCATTTTGAATGCAACCATTGTATTTTTATCTTCATTGTTATTTGGTTACCCTAATAAACCAATGCATTTTGCCTTGTGGTTATATATTTTTGTAACTCTTCAAATTTTTATTGCTTTTGGTAAATTATTGTCTTAAATGGTTCACTTCATTTTTTGGCTATATATTTTTTATTTGATTTAATTAACACATAACTTTACTTTTTAATTAATTTTATTTTACTTTTAATTAATTTTAAATTTATTTATTTTTTTAAGTAAAGTTGTCTCATAAATATAATATTTTAAATTATACTTTAATTTTACATCAAGATAAATAAAGTAATTGAAAGTTAAAAAAAGTTAAATTACAATTGTTTTTAACTTTTTAGTATGAGCAATATGGATAATTCCTTCACAACTCAATATGGAGTTCACAAGTGACATCTAAAAATAGCATTACTCATATTACAATTCAATATGAATGATATGGGTCATTCATTTCTATTGATATGTGATATTTAAAACAAAAATAAGTTAATAAAAAAAAATCATTTCTATTGATATGTGATATTTAAAACAAAAATAAGTTAATAAAAAAAAATTATTTTAATCAGTCATAAATAAAAAATTTCAATATCCATATTAAATATCATAACTTATTTTTTCTTTTTTCTTTCTAACTAGGCTCACCCAAGGCCAATGTTGAAATTATTTATTTGGTTTTGGTAAATTATTGTCTTAAATGGTACACTTCATTTTTTTTGGCTATATATTTTTTATTTGATTTAATTAACACATAACTTTACTTTAATTTTTAATTAATTTTATTTTACTTCTAATTAATTTTAAATTTATTTATTTTTTTAAGTAAAGTTGTCTCACAAATATAATATTCTAAATTATACTTTAATTTTACATCGAGATAAATAAAGTAATTGAAAGTTAAAAAAAAAAGGTTACAATTGTTTTTAACTTTTTAGTATGAGCAATATGTATAATTCCTTCACAACTCAATATGGAGTTCACAACATCTAAAAATAGCATTACTCATATTACAATTCAATATGAAAGATATGGGTCATTCATTTTTATTGATATGTGATATTTAAAACGAAAATATGTTAATAACAAAAAAATATTTAAATACACAAAATTTTCCAATATACACATTTGTGTAAAAAAATTCAAAATGGAATATATAAAAAGTGTCTTCTCATTCCATGGATAAGTGCTTTTCAATTCAAGGTATGAGTGAGATTTATAATTCCTTACATGCTTATATGAAGTTGATATGTAACATTTTAAAAAATATTGTCAACAGTGAGTGGTAGGGATGGTGGTGCAGATCATTTTTTCAAGTAAAAAACTTGACGAAAAATTTACACATTGAGAGATTTGATCCCTTTTGACATTTGGTAGATTTGTGGTTATGATGGATCTAAGATGGTTTCAATCATGTCTGACCATGGAAAATTTGTTGAACATCTAATTATTCTAATCATTTTAAATATGTTAAATATGTCTAAGATGAAAATTCAAATATTTTATTTATGGTTGAATTACTGTAACACAGAAATCATTGCACATCATCAATAATTTTTTTTCTTGCATACATTGAAGTTAACACACACTATCAATCTAATTAGTTTGAAACGAATGTACATCATACATCTAGTTACATCAAATAAAGAATCAATATCTACACTGAAATCAATGCATCTAGTGCAAGCATTCAAATAGAATTAGAAATCAACATATACATTGAAATCAATGTGTCTAGTGCAAACAATCAAATAGGATTAGAAATAAACATCTATACTGAAATCAATGCATCTACTGAAACCAATCAAACAAGATTAGAAATAAACCACACTAAAATCAATGCATCTAGTGCATTCAATTAAATAGGATTAGGAATCAACATCTACACTAAAAACAATGCATTTATTTTAGTGAATAACAATGTATCTCCCCCCCTCTCTCTTTCTTCGCCGCCTTCTGTTTCTCCCCGCCATCTATATTTATATATCCCTCCATATCTCACCCTCCCAAAACACACACTCTCTCTCCATATCTATATATCTCTCCCCCCTCCCTCTCATGGCCTGTCCCTCCTCTCTATCCCCCCTCCATCTATATATCTATCTCCCTTTCTGTCTCCTTTTTCTTTCTATCTCACCTCGTAAAAATACACACTTTCTTTCCATATATCCATCTCTCTCTCTCTCCCTCCCTCCCTCTTCTTCTCACTCTCTCTCCTCCCCTTCTCTCGGGCTCTCTTTCTCTCCCTCCCTCCCTCTTCTTCTCACTCTCTCTCCTCCCCTTCTCTCGGGCTCTCTCTCTCTCTCTCTTTATATCTCTTCCCTCTCACTTCCTGTCCCCCTCAATTTCTTGTTATCTCTCCCTTCTCACTTGCTTTCTCCCCACCTTTCTCTCTTTATGTCTTTATTCTTCCCTCCCTCTCTCCCCCTTTAACTCCATCTCTCTCTCTCTTTGCTTCCCTCCCTCCTCTTTCTCAAGTCATCTCTCTCTTCCTTCCTCTCTATCCCTTTTTAGTGCACCTCCCTTTATTTCCCTCCCATCACTCTCTCTCTCTCCACCCTCCAACTTTGTCACTATAGCCCCCTCCAACTCCATCTCTCTCTTCCTCCCCCTCTCCTTCTTTATATCCTCGTCTCTCTCTCTTCCTTCCTCTCTCACCATCTCTTTCTCTCTCACCTCCCCTACCTCTCTCTCTCTCCCCCCAGCTCTGTCACTATCTCCCTCCCCTCTCTCTCTTCCCCCCAGCTCTGTCACTATCTCCCTCCCCCCTCTCTCTCTCCCCCAATCTCCCCCCCTCATCTCTATGTTTCCCTTTCTCTCTCTTCCCCTTCTCTCCCTCTCTCTTCTTTCCTTCTCTCTCTCTTCCCTCCTTCTCTCCCCGACTTTCTCTCATTAGAGAAATTTTGAGGTCAAAAATGGGTCTCAAAACAAAAATGTACATAAAAATTAAACTTTATAAGAACCAATAAGATTCAATATGATGATGTCATCTGCGGGGATGATTCATCATTTTTTGAGTAAAAGGTTAAAAAAATATAAAATAAAAATTTTAACTTGTACTTTCAACTTATCTCCCTACGATTTTATTCAAATTTCAAGAGGGAGCACTCATTGGATGCGAAATTTAATTTTTCATCAAAGAAGTACCCATGTTGCATACTTTCAATGGACCCTACTACACGAAAATTGTGAAATACATGAAAAATTTGATCTCATATATTTCACATTTTTTATGTAGTAGGGTCCATTGAAAATATGTAATATGGGTACTCCTTGGATGAAAAAATAATTTATGCATCCAATGAGTGTTCTCGCTCGAAATTTGAGTAAAATCATAAGAAGGTATGTTGAAAAAAGTAGTTTTTATTATTTATTTATTTTATTTTATTTTTTTTGCGTCCAAAGCTTGATGAAGTGATCTAATATTATTTTATTATTTCCACTATTGTTTTATAATATTCTTTAGGAGGTCCATTTTAGACCTCAAATTTTTTCTAATTCCATCTCTCCCTTGTCACTCCCTCTCTCTCTTTCTAACTCTATCTCTCTATTTCTTTGTTCTTCCCTCCCTCTTAGTCATCCTCCAGCTCCATCTCTCTCTCCCTCCCTCTATCCTCTCTCTTCCCTCCTCTCTCTTTTCTACCCCGCAAGCCACCGGACAGGGGAGGGGGGGGCTACCACCTGCCCTGTGACCCCCCTGCTATGCCCAACACAACTGTTATGAAGGTAAATTCCCTCTGTGGGCATGTGCGATCCCTCTAGCCCAATGAGTGGGTCTAGAAACAAACTAAACAAATTAACATACACTTTCCTAGCTTATGTTTAACAAATGCAGAAAGACAGAGTGGCCTACCTCTCTCTAATGCTAATCGCTCAATCCTTTTGAAGATGAATCTGATTCTTTCGCTGCAGGCCTCTCTCCTTACTTGTTCTTCACGTCCGAGTACCCAGAAGGAAGATCAAACAGTTGTGAAAAATAAAAGAGCATATATGGCATACATCAAACATAAACTACTTAATAGATCATGCAATATTAAGCTAAAAGCATAAACATTTACACAATTATGGAAAGTGAACATTAGATGTATATATTAATAAGTTAAAAAGGGAAGAATACCATCTATGCCTTGATGTTGGAGACCTCCTTTTGGTGGATGTCCAAGTGACTCCAAGCAAAGACTCTTTAAGCACTCCTCCAAGTTAGAATGGGTAGCATGTAAGCATAATCTCAATATAGGAATGCAACAATCAATGACCAACCATTTGGGGATGGAAGGGAGTGAATTTATAGGAAGGGAGAGGGAGTTAGGGATCCATAAAAGAGGGAGGAAGGTCCACAACTCAAGGGGAAAGCTCATGATGATAAGATCAAGAGGTCCAAATGGGAGATTTTGACCATATCAACAACAACCAATATCTAGCTCGTTGTTCTCGAAGGTTCTAGTGTACAAAGATTCTCCTCCAGTTTGGGAAAACCTGCCAGAAGAGGTTCAACGTGGGTTTTCATATCAAAACCCACGCTGGAAGTGCTAGTGTAGAAATGTGCAACCTGCCTTCAACACGGGTTGCCAATGTAGCAAAACATGCTCATTCTAAAATTTAGGTTTTTAGTCAACCTTCTTCAGAATGGATTTAGGGAAGTTTTCCTTTGATTCTTCAGAGAGGTTTTGGTCTATATATCATGATAGATATGCTGCACAATTGTTAATGTTTTGGAACTTCGAGATATGGAACAGGAAGTGAATAGGAGGTGTGACAAAATAATGTGTAACAGATGCCCCCTAAATCATGAAGGCAGAACATGGAATGATGGCTGAGATGCTTTACAAGTCACTGCAAGGACAAGAACAACACTGTAAGGAGACCTGCAAATGAAGAATACACACACACACACACATATATATGACATCTTTGATGATCATGCCTAATCATACATGAATAGGCATCTAATAATACATGAATTTGCGATATGGACGCAACCATCCAAATAGAAGGGATCATATGTATGGATTTTCAGTATGGTCGTAGCCCTATAAATAGAAAGGATCATGAATATGGACCAACAGTATGGTCACAACCATCCGAATAGAAAGAATCATGAATATGGACCCACGGTATAGTCATAGCCATCCGTCTAGAGGAAACATGTGTACAATCATGAATAACTCATAACTCCGTGCAACCTGGATTTCATCAGACAGAATCCAGGGTATTGTGCTTCGTCTCGACCCGATAAATGAATGAATTCTAACATGTGAATAGATGTGTCAAAGTCAAACATGATAGAAAACCACCTGATTACCGGTCAATGATGTAAACCATTAATAGGCATCAGAGAAACCACCAATATTGATAATGGCTCTCAATGTACAATCAGCACAATCCATGAATGTGAATAATAGAGCCGAATTCGAACACTCGTGGAATCATTCGATCGAAGGTCAATGATGTAAACATGTCATCAAATGCGAAGAACTTGCCATTGAGGCATGCAAGATCTAAGGTACTATAAGGGAGTTTCTAGATCATCTTCCCAGATAATGAGCTGAAGTCGATAGGAAGTGATCCATCGAAGGAGGGCCATAATGAATCCCACATCATCGACACAAAAGAAAAGGATGTAGTAGAGTAGATAAGTGTAGTCCAGGACTGTGGCAGAAAGTCAAAAAATGTATAAGCAATAAAGAAATGTAGATAGGACTTCTTTTGAACATATTAGCGACTCGACTCCAGAGTTTTGCAACATTTGACTCAACATAGGATCAAAGGTCATGATGACAAAATGGTATAATCAGATGAGAGGGAAAATGGATTTCCCAAACCCAGAAAGGCAAGTGACTAAGTGAGGATGTCCTAGACCCGACATGAGCAACAGATGAGTGTCATGTTCAAGAGTGACATGATGCCTTTACAAAATACAAGAGATGACCGCTTTCACTTCCCCCCCACCATTTCTAGCGAGTACCCCATATATTTTTTATCGCAAGCTTGAAGGGGATAACATATGCTTGCCATATAAGTTCATTCGTCGAATGAATCCATCCTAGTAAGTTTTACGAGTCCTAAGAAGGAGAAACTCGGTCTTTTCATGGTGACAAGTCCTGCATCGTTTAAGTTTTATGGTTCCAATGAAGGTAAAACTCGGCATCATTTTCATGTTTAGAGAGTTTGAAAAAAAAGTGAAAAATAAACCTCCAAAGGTCCCTTTTCGTAAATCGTCTATTGAACCCGAAAAGGTAGAAAACAATATACAAGAGAACGTCTTAGCCATGTTCGACTAAGGCATTCCTTTTTCGTACAATAGTCTATCTCAGTCTGGAAAAGGGTTAAAATTATACTAAGTAGATGTCATTTCATTTACTTTAACGAGTTTGAAATGACAAATACTCGACAATCTTTTCATTTTTCGAGAGTAAGAAAAGAGCTTAAAGATGACTCTAGGGGGTTGCTTTTTCATTTATTTTTACGAGTCCAAAAAAGTGATAAAATAAAACTCATTCAATCATTCAAGATAAAACACAATCACCAAGAATATATAACCTTTCGTTGAACAAGGAAACACACATTACCGATTTCGAGGAAAAATATTTAAAAATGAGTGAAATATGCCCTAATTTGGTAAAAATATTATTTAAAACTTATAAATAGGGAAAAAAGTAAATGATTTTTACCATTTTACCAATTTTCAATTGTGAGAGCATTTTTACCTCATTTTACCTCAATTTTCAGGCAAGGAGCATGATCAATCCCGGACACCATTCGTCGAGCTTCTTGTTGCAGGTAAGAGATGTGTCCCTTCCCTTCATTTTGGTACTAATTTCATGCATTTTCATCCATAGATTAATCTGTAAGGAGGGCTTGCAAGAATTTTATATCATGGGTGATCCAGGTGGATATTGGTGGCCACCCGCCTATTCCACTTGGACCCCCACCATTGTTTCTTTCAGTTTTTCATTTTCCTTATTTGTAGCACAATTTACTATTTTTGGCATTTTTTCAGTTCCTGAACTTTCAGAGCCGTTTTGAGGCCCTAAACGACGTTTTTTGGGAAAAATGGGAGTAACATAGGTCTAGACCATGTTGGTCCCTCAAAATTTGTATTCCTCAAATAGATCTTTCTAACGAGGTATTGTGCGCATCAAACGGAGATCGTATGCCAAAGTTACGACCCCAGGAAGTTGATGTACCAATTTACCCAAACGGGGCCCATAGTTTGGTATTTCATCTCCTAGGGTTAGGTTTTTGGATGTTTAGAGTTTTCCATTGTTTCTCAACAATACATAGGCCTTTGAGCCTCATTGTAACACAATTCAAAGGCATATAGCCACCACATCTCTTCTCAAAGATAAGCTACCATCGCCCGAGCTAGTCTTATTTCCATTCTGTTTGTAAGCATATTTCAGTATTTGATATTAATGAAATGTAGTGTTATTTATACTACATCTTTGTATTTATGGTTATATTTGTAATTTGTTGCATTCTTATTTAAATCTGGATCAGTGGGTGACCAATGCGAGTTTTACCCATCAGAATCACGTTGCTCACCTTGTGGTCAATTAGGCCCTCACGTTATCAGCACGAGAAAATTCATAAACAGACACACTGGAGTCGAGGTAATTTTTTTTGTGTGAAATCCTCCATGTTAAATAGTTTATCTTGGAGTTTGTTTCCATGGAAGCTCATGAAATGTTGTTTTATTAATTTTCCACAGGATAATCAGTCCAAAATGGTCGTTGAATGGAAAGAAATGGGACATGAAGCTAAAGATGAGCATGTGGATTGCTCAAGTTCTTTAGGATTCCTGGGATCACATCACAGCCTGAGTTATTACAACATCGAATCAGTTGGTGGGATGTGGATCACCAACTATTCATGATCGGGGATCAAGAACTCGAAATAGAGGTTGCGACATTTATTTCATTACCATGTTGTCTAGAAAGGGACAATGGGTTTAGTTGTTCGGTTCACGCACTGGAGGAGAGAACATGAACATGCTCATTGCGAGGAATTGTCCAAGGACCAAAAAGACCCAAAGTGGGAAAATCGACATAAAGACCATTACAAATCTCCCACTTAGAACAATCCTGCATACTATGGCCCGAATAGGTGGGCCTCAAGCGTTGCATAAGGCAACAAAATCCATTATGCAACCGAGTGCCTGAATCCCACAGTTTTCAATTGGAGTGAGGTTTTGTTAGTGTGCATGAAGCGCCAACTTACCAAGTGTAAGCTAGGGAGTCTGAATCAATTTGGTTTCGGATCCATTTTGGTGACATTCATCCTAGAACTTGTACCATTATTTCACTATCAATGGTTAGAAGTGGATGCACCAATGCCTATAGATCCACGATTACTCTTATGGGGAGAGTTGATGCCTTGTCATGGAGGCAGCTAGCAGATGGCATTCCCTCCAGTAGTTTTTAGATGGCTGCATCAGCAACTAATCATGGTTGACGATTGGGCATACACATGCACAAATTTTCGAGGAGATTCAGATCTTCCACTTCCTCCAAGGGCACGATGGACCGATTCAAGTAAAAACTATCTTTGAAGTTTTTTTTTTATTTTTTTGTATGTGTACTGAGATTTAACTTATGATTATTTGTATATGTGGGACTAGAGAGATCTCCAGGGGTTTCTCCAGTAGCCAGGGAAGTGGCACACTAGATTGAGGAGTCTCCTTATGAGGAGGGAGCGGATCATATTGTCAAGTTAGAGTGTAACTTGGAAGCTTTAACCAGGGACATTCTAGAGTAAGCCTTGATTGATGAAGTGCCATTTTGTGTTATCATGAGCACCATGTCGGCGAATAGCAAACTCTAGTTTAATTTCTGCACTGTTGTAGGCTTATAAAGCCATGTGTCTCAGAACACAGATTTTGTCATTTTGATGTAGCAAACTCTTTTGCAAACACACACACACACACACACTTTCTCTCTCTCTCTCTCTCTCTCTATATATATATATACATGTTTTTCTATTTACCATGTCTATTATGGGATGCTTTATGATTCACATCTTTCGCAAATGTCTATCTAATGCGCAGTTAGCCAATACATCTGTTAACGTGTTCATGTGTCTCAGAATGTGATGATAAGTAATAAAATCAAAGTCTCCTCCCAAAAGATGAACTTGCAAATACATTCTCAAAATTTGAGGTTTTCTAACTTAATATTGTCCATTAAGTTGCATTACAATGAGTTGTGAATCAAGTTTCACGATTAACTCTCTAATGCCAAGAGTGATAGCCTCTGACAAAAGCTCAATGACCGCATTATATTCGACAATGTTATTAGTCGTACGACCTAAACATATACCTTGTAAATTCACTAACTCACCATTAAGGTCATAGATTACCCATGCAGCGGAAGATAGATTCTGTGTACTATGACAAGAACCATCACTGATCCAGGAGGATCCTAGAGAATTGATCCAAGTGGATCTTCAGAAAGTACCAATGGCATGGTAAAAGGCTCAAAACTCAAAGTGGCAAAATTTGGATAAACTTAGCATCGGATCGAAGTGCTTGTCATCCTGATTCCAATGGTGTGAAGGACACTCAAATCCGAGTTCAAATGAAGAGGTTAGAGAAAGTGAAAGTTTATGTTTGACTTGTCCAAGTGGCAGGCTGAGATGACGAGGAAAAAGTATCAGCGAATGGGGAAGTGCTAAGTGGCAGGCTGCCATTGCTCCCACATATTGCATATCGCAGCAAGGAGTAGAAGCGACTTAAGAAAAATCATCCCTAGGCAAGTTGGGATGTGATAATCACTTATCATAATCGCAAAAGGAAAGTGTTAAAAAATTGGCCCGCGGCAGAACCAAGGTTGCAATGTGATCAAATCGCAATCGCAAACTGCAGTGGGAGAAGTCATATGGAGCACCACCTTGGGATTTGCTGATTTCGATTTGTGATGGGGTTCTCGGATGCAATATTTTATATGTCATGTTTACTATTCCCGGCAAGTTTTCCGTATCGCAAAGTGCTTGTTGTTTTGGTTTGGGTCTTACCACCGATTGCGCGGAACGCTGATAGTCATGCCGCTGAGTTGAATGCACAATTTATATGAATTTCGCCATATTTCTAAGGTTGTTTCCATGTCTTATTTAGGCATGAGAACCTCTATTGGGAAATCAAACCCACCTGCTTAACCTAGTCTATGGTTGAAAATTGCTCGGGTATTGAGGGACTTGTCGCCATGCTTATATAAAAGGCCATTTGTATCGAAAGAAGGCAGAGGGGATCAGAGGAATAGTTCATAAGCATTGCACGTAGTAGACCCTGACCTAGCAGTAGGTCGAGACCTCGCCTTGAGCAGCAGGGAGGTTCCGAGAAGTTGCAAAAGGCCTGATTATCCAAATTGGGTGTTTGGATAGGCGTTTTTGCACTATTTTTCGCCAGGGCTTCAGTGGTACTGTTTGTTTCTGAAGTTGGGCTGTCCATTATTTTTACATATTCTAGCGTGGATGTATAAGGATTTTAAAGAATGTTTCTTGTACTTTTATCTATTTTTATGCCACTTAATGAATGAAGGCCTCCCCACTATTGAGCAGGGACTGGAGACATAGTCCAAATTGGACAAACTTCGTAATCAAATCATTGTGTCATGGTTTTTTATGTTCTTCTGAATATTTCTGCATTGTTTATGTGCTTTTAAGTTCCATGGATTAGATCTGTTATATGTAATTCTGATGCATCTGTAAGTAAAAGATCTTGGATCAAGTTTGGTATCGGAGTAGGTCTTTGTAGATGTGAATTGCATGAGTATATGCTAACCCAAAACAAGCTGTGAAAAGGAGAAGGAACGCTTAAGTCCTTTGATCCTGAAGCAAGATATGCACAACAAAGAAGAAACATGGGAAACGAAGAAGCTTGTTGGGAAGAGGAACAAAATTTCCGCAAGATATTCTACAATATGGCAGAGAAAGTGGACAAGTTGTTTTCAAAGTATGAGAAGGCACTTGGGCATGAGAAGGAAGGTGTCGATGATAATAGATCAACAAATCATGAAGGTGGTGGAGAAGATCCTCCTCTCTCTCCTTCTTCAAGATATAGCTCTCATCACTCTCATCTTGATTCCAAACATTCATCCAAGAAACCATTCTTCAAGTTAGATGTAAAGTTTGACCTGCCAATGTACAATGGAGAGTGTAGTGCAGAAAAACTTAATAATTGGATAAGGCAGATAGAGGTTTACGGCTGGATCCAGCAGATCGAAGAAGATGAGGTGAAAGTCTATTTAGCATCTCTTTAGCTGAGTGTCACTTCTCTCGTTTGGTGGGAGAGTAAGTTGCAGAAGGGCAACACAAAGTCAGGCAACCTTCTGTCCTCTTGGTCTAGTTTTATTTATGCATTCAAAGACCAATTTTACCCATTGTGCTGTAAACAAAAGGCACTTATGGAATGGAAATATCTAGGGAAAGGTAAAGGCAAAAATGTACAAAGCTTCAATGAAGAATTTTGGAAGCAAGCATTAAATCTGGGCATCTCATTAGATTCTCCCGAGACTGTAACTAAGTATGTAGGTGCGCTACATAGTTACATCAGACACTCACTATTATTGTTCGAGCCTACTACAATTTACACGACCAATGTAAAGGATATTCATCTTGAAAACCGAGGCAAGAATGACAGATATGATCAAGCCAAGAAACCACCATTCAAACCTCAGCATGGCAAATCCCAAAATAATGGAAAAGGGAAGGATAAGAAGAATGTTGCAACCAAGAAAGGGGACAAAGCAACACTGTCTTGTACTCATTGCAAGGAAGATGGTCATGACTAGGATCACTATTGGAAGCTACATCTAGAGCTGAGACCGAAGAGATTCAGTGGAAAGGGGACGCAGAAGAAAATTGAAACAACGCAGGACCTTGGATCAGATTCTGGTGATGAGACATTGATCACAGCCGTAGGTGCAAGAGGTACTCTTTCTGTTAATTCTGATGCGATTGGAAGTACTCGTTATTTGAATGAACCTGTAAGTAATGAGGGAAATAGAATTGAGTTATTCCAAATTAGAGTTATTATAAAACACACAAAGGTGGAAACTCTGTTTGATTCAGGTTCCCAAGAAAAATTAATCTCAGGGTCCTTAGTGAAAAAGTTAGGCCTGGAAACTAAGCCTCATCCGAGTCCATACCTGCTTGGTTGGGTAAGCGATAAAGGCAAATTACAGGTCACCAAGCAATGTAGGGCTAGATTTTTTATTTCTTCCAAATCAGTTGATGAGGTAGAGTTAGATGTTGTGCCTTTGGACATCTATGTAATCATCTTGGGAAGCTCATATCTATATGACATAAAGGCAGGTTTCTTTCGGCATAAAAAAAAAACCACCTCATAAAGGATGGGGTAGAATATATAGTCATAGCTCATCATACAAAAGTTAATGCTAGCCTTGTAAGCGCAGGACAGATTAAACGAGTGGTTAATTCCAACAAAGGGTGCATGCTCATGATAGTAAGAGCAAAAGAGGTCGAGATGGCTGACACTTTCAAAGGTTGTAATCCTGATCATAAGAAAGAATTGTTTGAAATTATTTGTTACTATGATGGATTGTTTCAGGAACTGAGAAGGTTTCCCCCAAAATGGGAAATCCAACATGAGATCCATTTACAATAGGATGCTCCTTTACTGAATAATGGCATGTACAAGATGGCATCTATCGAGATGTAGGAGATCAATAAACAGGTGCAGGAACTGTTAAATCAAGGAGTCATCAAACCGAGTTCTTCTCCTTATGTCTCACCAATCGTGTTGGTTCCAAATAAAGACGACACATGGAGAATGTACATAGACTACAGGGTGCTAAACAAGATTATAGTGAAGAATCGATACCCTCTCCCTCGCATTGATGAATTGTTAGATCAGTTGAAAAATGTTGTTTATTTTACAAAACTAGATTTGCGTAGTGGATATCACTAGGTTATAATTGTAGAGAAGGACGTTTGGAAGACTACGTTCAAAACCAAACAGGGGTTGTTCAAATGGATGGTGATGCCATTTAGACTGTGCAATACTCTGGCCATGTTTATGAGGGTAATGAATGATCTATTTAGGCCTTTTCTTGATCATTTTGTGCTTGTATATTTGGACGATATTCTTGTGTATAGTAGGACATGGGATGAACATGTGTGTCATATGAAGAAAGTGCTTGATGTTCTGAAAAATGAAAAATTGTATTTGAAATTATCAAAGTGTGAGTTTGGGAAAGCCTCTCTGGTTTATTTAGGCCACATAGTTGGTAATGGGAAATTGAGGATAGATACCTCTAAAGTGGACGTGAATATGAACTAGCCCGAGCCCACAAATATTACAGAGGTTTGAAGTTTCTTGAGCGCGGTACAATATTGGAGAAGGTTCATTGTGAACTTATCTATTATTGTAGCCCCCTTGCACACATTGACCAGTGTGAAGCATGCCTTTTAATGGGGAGGAAAACACAAAAATCCTTCGACACGTTGAAAGAGAAGATTATCACAACACCAATGCTAGTCTTACAACACCTTCAACAGCCTTTTGAGATTGAAATAGATGGCATCGGATATACCATGGGCGCTATATTGATGCAACAGAGAAATCATTTATGTTACCATTCAGAGACTTTCTCCGAGGCTATTGTGAATTATCCCACGTACGAAGGGGAGTTGTACACCTTGGTTCAGAGTGTAAAGAAGTGGAAACACTACCTGATCGATAAGGATACCATCATCCATACTGATCATCAGCCCTTGCATTACCTTCAGTCACATACCAAGCTTCAGCAAGCTTGTCATTTCATATGGATGGGATTCCTCCAACAATTTCATTTGGTAATAAGTTACAAAAAGGGCGCCAGCAACAAAGTAGCAGATATGTTTTCTCTCCCTCCTATTTCTGCATCTATAGTTTTGCAAAGTGTTTCTTTATCGTTATAAAGTTATGATTTTAAGGACATCAATGCAAAACTGACTCGTGGATCGCAATTGGACAATTATTACTTGCAAGGAAATCTATTGTACCACCTTAGAAAACTGTGCATACCCATTGATGAAAGGGTACGTGTAATCCAATAGGCTCATACCTCTCTGGTGTCTGGTCATTTTGGGATTGAAAAAACTTTATTTCATTTAAAGAGGTTTTGTTTTTGGCCTCATATGAAAAACATTGTGACTCGCTTTGTAAAGGGTTGTGTGTTGTGTTTTGTTTCAAAGCCCTCTAATAAAAAACTTGGGGTCTAATAAAAAACTTGGGGTCTACAGACCACTCCCTATTTTGAGTCGACCATGGGAAAGTATGTCCATGGATTTTGTAGGAGGTTTGCTTATGTTTAGGAAAGGTCATGACTATTTGTATGTCGTCATGGATCATTTTAATAAAATGTGTATTTTAATGCCTTGTAAAAAGAAGGCCACTGCTTAGAAAACAACTTATCTTTTATTTCAACATGTTTGGGTCCATTTTGGGTTGCCGATATCTATTGTGTTGGATTGATACTCTCGCTTTCTTGGAGAGTTTTGGACCAGCTTGTGGAGAATGATGAACACTAAGATGAAAAGAAGCAGGACATTTCATCCATAGCCCGATGGGCAAATAGAGGTCGTCAACCGCATTGTGGTACACTTGTTACAAGGCTATTGTGGAAAACATTCCAATTTGTGGGATGAACAGCTTCCTTATGTGCATCATGCATACAATCGAGAAACACATTAATCTATACAGAGCTCACCATTTGAGACATGTTTTGGCTATCTACTAAGGGATCCCTTAAACATGGTATTTGGGAAATATGACGATGGCAATGGACGAGATGATAGAGACAAATCACAGAAGTTTATTCAGCAGATACATGTGATTCATCAGGTAGTACATGATCAATTGGAGAAGAGTTAGGCTCAGTATAAAGCTCAACATGATAAGCACTGAGTTGACCATCAGTTTCAAGTTGGGGACAAGGTATGGCTCCACATCAGCAAGGATAGAATGAAGGGAGAAGGGAAGAAATTGAGACCCATTTGACATGGTCCCTTAACCATATTGGAAAATATTGGAGGCAATGCTTTTCGTCTTGGCTTGCCTGCTTATATGCAAATGTACTCAATGGTAAATGCTGAAAGCCTAAAGCTTTAGGAACCTCCATTGATTATGGATACTGAGGAGGTTGCACAGATTCCTACAGTGAACGATTTTGCACCATATTATCTAGACAAGTTGCTCGAAGATATCATTCTAAACAGGAAAACCATAACTTCACGAAAGGTAGATGTGGAGTACATTTGTGTTGGCTTCAATGGAATGCATTCGAGAAAATCTCAATGGATGGAGAAAGAGAAAGTGAGGGAGTAATTTCCTCACTTTCCAATGGATTGAAAAGGCTTTTGGTGGTCCAAAATCTCTAAGTGGGGAGGATTAATCCAGGAGGATCAATGGAGGATTGATCCAGGAGGATTATGGAGGATTGATCCAGGTGGATCTTCAGAAAGTACCAGTGGCATGGTAAAAGGCTCAAAACTCAAAGTGGTAGAATTTGGATAAACTTAGCATCAGATCGAAGTGCTCGTCATCCTGATTCCAATGGTGCGAATGTCACTCAAATCCGAGTTCATATGAAGAGGTTAGAGCAAGTCAAATTTTATGTTTGACTTGTCCAAGTGGCAGGATGAGATGACGAGGCAAAAGTCTCAGCGAATTGGGAAGTGCCAAGTGGCAGGCTACCATTGGTCCTACATATCACATATCGCAGCAAGGAGAAGAAGCGACTTAAGGAAATCAACCATAGGCAAGTTGCGATGCGATAATCACTTATCGCAATCACAAAATGCAAGTGTTAAAAAATCGGCCCTCGGCAAAACCAAGGTTGTGATGTGATCAAATTGCAATCGCAAATCGTAGCGGGAGCAGTCATATGGAGTACCACCCCAGGATCTTTTGATTGTGATTTTCGATAGGGTTCCCAGATGTGATATTTATATGTCATGTTTAATGCTCCTGATGGGTCCACTGTCTTGCACAGTGCCTGTTGTTTTGGCTAGGGTTTGACCGCTGATTGTGGGGAACGCCGATAGTCATGCCGTCAAGTTAAACACACAGTTTAAAGGATTTTCGCCATATTGGTAAGTTTTTTTCCATGTCTTATTTAGGCCGAAGAACCTCTGTTGGAAAAATCAAGCCTACCTGCTTAACTTGGTCTATGGTTGGAAATTGTCCAGGTAATGGGGGATTTTCCACCATGCATATATAAAAGGCCATTTGTGTCAGAAGAAGGAAGAGGGGACCAGTGGAATAGTTCATAAGCACTGCATGCAATAGACCCTGACCAAGCAGCGGGTTGGGACCTCACCTTGAGCAGCAAGGAGGTTCTGAGAAGTTGTAGAAGGCCCGATTATCCAAATTGGGTGTTTGGATATGCATTTTTGCACGATTTTTTGCCAGGATTTCAGTGGTATTGTATCTTTTTGAAGCTGGGCTCTCCATTCTTAGTCCATATTCCAACGTGGAGGTATAAGGATTGTAAATAATGTTTCTTGTTCTTTTATCTCTTTTTATGCCACTTAATGAATGAAGGCCTCCCCACTACTGAGAAGGGCCCATAGACATAGTCCAAAATGGATGAAATCCGTAATCAAATCATTGTGTCATGGTTTTTTATGTTCTTTTGGTCATTTTTGCATTATTTATGTGCTTTTAAGTACCATGCTTAATTAGCTTTGTTATATGTAATTTTGATGCATCTGTAAGTAAAATATCTTGGATCAATCACCAAAACTGACATAACAGTTGGATGACATTTGCAAACCAAATAGAGCACGAGGTAAGGAAAGGAAAACATTTGCAAAAGAAAACTAACACACCAAAACCACACTACACACTAATGAAAACACACTAATGTACATACGTATAATAATTCTTTAGGTAAATCCTGTTTCGGGGCTTAGCCAAAGAATTTCCTTCATAATCTACTAACTCATAGGCACCTTTTTGTAAAAATCATTCGACAATGTAAGGCCCATGCCACATTGGTTCAAATTTCCTAGCTCCCAATTTATCATTGGCTTGATCATATAGCAAGACGAAGTCACCTTAAAAAAAATGCATGGAGAAATAGTTCTATCATATTGAGCCTTAACTCGTTTCTTCTGGGCTTCAATTACTAACGCTACAAGACGATGAGTTTCATCGAGTCTTTCGAGGTAAAGTAAATGTTCCTCATTAGGTGAGGTATCAGGGAGTAATTCGACAACTAGTTTCAGTGAAGGAATTTCACACTCAATTGGAAGAGTTTCCTCTAGACCATACACCAACTGAAAGGGTGTGAATCCAGTGGCAGTCTTAGTTGCAGTTCGGTAAGCCCAAAGAGTTTAAAATAGCATGAGATTCCAATTTGATCTATGCATCCCAATGGTGCATTGGAGCATGGTAACCAAGACTTTGTTGACTGCCTCAACTTCGCCATTGGCCTATGGATAATAAGGATTTGAGTTGTCATGATGCAAACCCAACTGAGCAGTGAGCTCTGCGATCATGTAATTTCAGAAATGAGATCCATGATCAATAACGATGGCATGAGGGACACCAAATCAAGTTATAACATGGTTGAAAAGAAGTTGAGTGGCATTTTTACTATTAGCATCATGTGTGGGCATCACTTGGGCTCATTTAGTGAAATAATCAACGACGATGATGATATAACAATGCCCCCTAGCTGAGTGAGGGTTACATGTCATGAAATAAATACCCCATTTAGAAAAGGGGTCAACAATAACAAATGGGTGTAAGGGTGTAGGTGGGGCACATTTTTTATGGTTGTAAATCTAGCAAGCTTGACATTTTTGGACTGCTAAAATGCAATCTTTAAAGCCCGAAGGCCAGAAATAATAGACATGAAGGATTTTCTGAGCAGCAGATATACTGACATGTGACCATCACAAGCCCCAGAGTGGCAGTCATTTAGGATACTCTCAGCTTCTTCGAGTGTCAAACATCTACGAAGGATAGAATCAACACCAACACGGTACAAAGTATCGCCAATGATTCGATAGGGTTTGGATTAATGTTGAATGCGACGATGTTCAGAATTGGACAACTCTGATTGAAAATTTTTTCTTTGGAGATAAGCAATAATATCCCTGTACCATGGGTCAAGAGTGTTGATGAGAAAGAGAGTTTCATCAGGAATGAGCTCATCAAAATTCGTAGATGTGTTTGCAGAGGGAAGATCACAAATTAATTCAGTGAAAACCAATGATTTCTTTGATTTGGCAGTAAAAAATTCCAAATCAAACTCCTAAAGACCAACAATCCACATAGAATACTTGCCACTTAGTAACTGATGAGTCATGATGTAGGTCATGGGGTTGTAGTCAGAATTCACGGTGGTTTTCCACAAGAGAATATAGTGTCGAAAGGGTTGAACAACGTGAACAATTGCTAAATCCAGTTTCTCAACATGGGCTTATCGAGTCTTAGTATTGATAATATTTCGTCTTAAGTAGTAAATCACGTGTCCATTTCCATCATCATCATCCTACGCTAATTCCATGGTAATAGTACTATCGGTTGCATACAAGTACAAGAAGTAATTGCGGCGATAATTGGGGGGATGTAGTAAAGGAGCACTAATGAGGGTGTCCTTTAATGCATCGAAAGAATTTTGAGTATTTTCATCCCAAATAAATGGGATCCCCTTTTTCAGCTAATGAGTAAATCCCTTGGCAAGTTTAGCATAATTGGGTACAAAACGATGGAGGAAATTAGCTTTCCCTTGCAAGCTCTGCAACTGGTGTAAAGATGATGGAGGGGGTAAATTCACCATGGCCTCAACTTTGAGGGGTTCAATCTAAATGCCTTCCTTAGATACCAAAAATCATAGGAGATGACCAGATTCGATGTAGAAGACACACTTATGAAAATTCAAGTGTATATTGTAGTGTCTACAATGAAGAAAAATCACTCGAAGGTGGTTAGGATGATCATGACTCTTAGCAGAATGGGTCAGTAAGTCGTCAAGATATCGTTGAATGATGTGTTTGATATCATGAAATCATAATACATTGCTCGTTGGAAGGTAGCGCCATCATTTTTCAACCAAAAGGGTGTTTTTTGTAGGCAAATGTTCCCCACAGATAGATAAAAGCAGTTTTATGCTAATCAGCGGGAAGAATGTTAATCTGGTTGTAGCCAGAAAAACCGTCCATAAAAGAAAAGATCTCACTCCCATCACATTCATTAATGATCTGGTCTATAAAATGAGTTGGATAATTATATTTCAAATATGCCCAAATGATATCACATTAATTAACACAAACGTGAATAGTCCCTTATTTTTTAATCACAGGGACAATGTTAGAAACCCAATATGTTAATGGAATGGGGTAAATGAAACTAGCCTTTAGAAGTTTTTCAACCTCTCCCTTTATAGAGGCTTCCTTTCTAGGCTGCACTGGGTGAAGATGTTGATGAATAGGCTTTGCATTTGGATCAGTAGGAATTCCGTGCAACACTATGCTTGGATCTATGTGTTGGACACCTAATCCTAAATGGGTTAGTGTGGAAGTTGAATGGACAAAAGTAGTCCAAGAGACCTTGGGATCTGAAACCCAAGAGTCACATATTTGTACTATAAATGTATATCTATTGTTAATAAAAAAAATGTACTCACTGATTTATCTTTCCTAGTCTTTGCTGTCCATGTGTGTTTAACATGGTATCGGAGCCACTTGTTTTTCTGTGGCCTGTTATGTGCAGGTCAGTCCTGGCCCTCTGCCATATTCTTTTCCAGTGCTCCTGGCATGCTGCCGCTGCCTTATAACGCCTCTGTCATCAACGCCTCTGTCATCAACGCCTCTGTCCTGACACTGCGCCCTTTGCCCTGTTGAATGTGCGTTTTGGAAATCTGAATGTGCGTTTCGGTTACACCTGAGACTGCGTGCCTCTGCGCTACTGAATGTGCGTTTTTGATATTGAATGCACCTGAGCGTTGATGCGTTTTTTATATTGTATGCACCATCCTTCTGCTCAACAGGTTCACCAGCAAAAGCACAAGCTTCTGTATAACTTCCAAGTCTTTGCCTCTGTAATCTTTAAGTTTCTTTACTAGAATTCTCCCATGGCTTCACCCATATTTTGGCCGCACAGAGCCTGGTTTCGCCGCCGTCCATTGTCTCTACTCTGAGGTAGTACAGCAGGCCTGAGACGACCTGCTCCTGGGCTTTCACCACCTTGGAAAACGAAATACTGGCATTCTGTTGCCTGTTGTATTCATCGACAGCAAAGCGTCCGAGGTCTTGAATCTCTTTCTTGTGTTCAAACCCCGGAATGTCGTGGATCCCTCCACTGGGAGTAGAAGCCTCCGCACTTGCGCATAGACATTCCAGTAACAGTATGTACACCGCCATTGTTGTGATGCTGTCGTAGTCTCTCTTTGCCATTGTCATCGACATTGCTCTTCTTCCAGGCCAGCAGAATAGAAGGCACAACCAAAAATTTCTTGTTATCAATGCCAGTAGCCGTTTTCTTGCACTTGGGCTTATTCAGTGGAAAAAGATAGTCACGACAGTCATGGTCAAACAGCGTGTGGACCGCCTTCATTGACAGTGGGTTGCCGGAAAGCACTGCATTGTCTGAGTATCAGTGGTGAAAGCTCTTCATTAATTGCTGCAGGCGGGGCTGATTTAGTGCTTCGAATATGGGATCCGCGTATGCCAGGGACTTTTGAATGCTGGGATGTAAGATGGTTAAAACCTTGAAGTCGAAGAGTTGAAACAATGGTTTGCAAATTTGAATCTTTGTGTTCAAATACTGGTGCGTTGGTTCATATATATCTGATGTGAATGTATTCATGGTATGTTATATATCTTGATTGTTGGTGTATTGAAAATTTTGATGGTATCACTGTGTTGCATAATACTGCGTTACCGTAACTGTTGCTTGGTTAATGCCTCTCCTTCCACACAATTAATACTCCCGAATCCTGACGTCTGTTTGTCATACCATCAACTCTCCGCCTCCCCATACCACTGGTCCTCTCCTCTGGTTGCTGCATCCTGAATACTCGTGGATCCCTATTGCGTTCATACATCATACCGATTCATCTGTACACTCGACTCTGGTCCTCCCGTTTGGTGGTGCCACCATACCTCCCTCCGTTGCATATGTTGAACGCCGGTATACAAAATATACAACATCGGTCCATAATATAAACTATATAACGCGGTCTACCATCATACCACGTTGCCTTTCGAACACTGGTATTAAGAGAGGCAGCGGTATTAAGAGGCACGTTGGTGCAGTTTTTGAGTCATTGTTTGGTGCAGTTTTTGAACGCTGTCCATATCTGTTTCCGAGTTGTCTATGCATTGTTCAGCACTAATAACTTTGGGGGAATAGAAACGCCGGTACATGGAATCTACTTTAGTCAAATAGAAAGCGCCAGGCCGCAGCAAACTGAGCTGAGAAGTTGAAACGAAGTCCTTTGCTCCGTACAGAGTTTCCATCCGCTTCAAGTTTTCCACGAAATCTTCAGAAAGAAACTCGTTACGAGAATCAAGTTTGTCTATGCATTGTTCAAATTTTATGTGTTCAAATTTTATATGTGCTTAACATTTGAATCGCCTCAAATCAAAGCTGTTGGATGACGCGGAATACGTAATTGTTTATGTATATATAAACATGAACAAATGAACAAATCAAAAGCGCGGCCATGGATCATCAATATACTATGTATGTCAAGTCAGATCTCAACCAATAACTGTAAATAATCTGGCAGCAGAAAGCCTTGTGTGTCGCATATTTACCCGAAAATGCCACGGACTTCTCACAAATCCGAACAGGACAACACCAAGAATATTTCTTGCATTATTTGATTAATTTCCAGCTATTCTATATGAAAAGTTTGCCATGATATGCATTTCTAATTGCATCAAATGGAAAGTTCCTATAGCAGGTTGTTAGCATAATTCAGTGATCGAGATTGGTCATATGGTTGATGAACTTCAAAAATAGTATAGTCCCATAAACATTGAGAGAACCGCGTATATATATATATATATAACCTGACTTCACTGTGCCAGGATTTTTGAGATCAGTGCCGTATACATCCGCTCAGGGCTCGATGAATTCTATAACGTATATAATGCTCAAAAGATGCGCAATCTAATCTGGGGTTCCTTGTTTACCACTGATTGCACCTTCCCTTATAGCATTGCTGTTTGCCATTACTAGAAGGTGCCACTTTGCATTATTTTTCAAAATAACCAGCATCTCCATCTGTGTCATGTCCATTGGTATTTCGAAGATTTCCATCCTCATCCATTCCATCAAAGAACTGAGACATTTCTATTAATGTGGTCTGAGCTGTTAAAAGGGCATCCTCATCAATTGGAGGATTAATTGGAACGACAGAGTTCAAAGTTCATAAGCATTGGGGGCTATTTATATTCTTTAAAGTTGCGGTTATTTGGCATTGTATGAGATATTTGTGCAACATTGTCATTAAATGGAGCAAATTGATGATGCATTACAGTTACTAAATAGTCTAATCTTTTCCACTGTTGATGACACATTACAAATCAGCAAAGGATCTCTCTCAGAAATTCAGACATGTTTACAAAATGCACAGGAAAAGATCGATTTTTTGCAGCTTGAATCACAGCTACAGCAAGAAGAGCTACGTCAAAATAGACACCATTCTGAACCTGTTTTTGTTCAGAACATTGAGACAACCACCCATCAGCAGCATGTTAATAATGGTACAGTTCATTCAAATAAAGCAGCAGTTGTACATGCAGATGCAGAAACTCAATCTGCACTTCCCAAGCCCATCATCAGACCTTGGGAACAGCTTGTCCACAACAAGCACAAAACTAGTCTTGGATATGACAAGGACTTGTCCTTTCATATTCCAGACTATGCCAAGCCCATTCAGTTTCAGAGTGCTGGATTCATTTATGACAGTTCAACTGCTCCTCATGACAGTTCACCTTCAGCTGTTCTAGATTCTGCGCCTCTTCCACAGCAACAACAACAACAAAAACAACAGATTGTGAAATGCCAACACTGTGACTGAGTTGGCCATTTGAAAGATCACTGTTTTGATCTTCATCCATGTAAGCAATGTCATAAAACCAGTCATTCTTCACACAGATGCTTCAAAAATAAACATCCTGCAAGAACAAAGATTCATCTTGGATGGATCGCTTCTTGGCAATGGGCATCAACAGCCAAGAAGATATTCCAAACACATGTCAGAACTTGTTCCAGAGTATTGAACAGTCTTGCAGTTGAGTTTTCTCCATCCTCTCACCTTGTATCTGACAGGGGGGGAAATGATGGTCATCTACAAGCTTCAAAGCCACATCAAGCGAGCCTGAGCCACAACCTACCACACCAGTTTCAGAGTTGTAGCCAGAGACAAAGATGCCCGTGAACAGATTGAGAACACTTCCTCTAGCAGAAGACACCAGCTTCTTGCCAGTTTTGGAAGAGTTCCAGGAATTGCATTAAGCATTCCAGAGTTGTTGGTCATCCTTAAACCATCACAGATTGAGAACACTTCCTCTAGCAGAAGACACCAGCTTCTTGCCCGTTTTGGAAGAGTTCCAGGAATTGCATTAAGCATTCCAGAGTTGTTGGTTATCCTTAAACCATCACAGGTTAAGACTTCCCTTTTCAGGTTGAAGTTTTACCATTTATGCGGGGTGAGACCTACCTTTTATGGTTGAAGGTTTCCCTCTTTAAAACAATAGGATCACTTCCTCTAGCAGAAAACTTCAGTTTCTCGCCAGTTTGGAAGAGTTCCGGGAACTGCACTAAGCGTTCCAGTGTTGGTGGTCATCCTTAAACCACCGCCCTTTTTACCAACATTTCATAGAGCACATTCAGCCTAGTGCTGCCATGCATTTTTTGTACATTTTGTATTACAGCTCTCTTCTTGGACTCATACATAACCCTTCGGATTAAGGGGGGGAATGTTGGACACCTAATCCTAAATGGGTTAGTGTGGAAGTTGAATGGACAAAAGCAGTCCAAGAGACCTTGGGATCTGAAACCCAAGAGTCACATATTTGTACTATAAATGTATATCTATTGTTAATAAAAAAAATGTACTCACTGATTTATCTTTCCTATTCTTTGTTGTCCATATGTGTTTAACACTATGCTAGGCATTTCTTCATATGACCAGGCAAAGACATCATGAAACTCCTTAAAGAGGGCAGTGTAAATATTGATCTCATCTGGAGAATAAGAAAACTTGACATGGATGTTCTCGACAATTCTTGGTTTAATAGAAATGTCGATGGGAATTGTAGCAGTAATGTTCCCCATGTTTCCCTCAGACAAAACTTCGTGCACCGAAATAGGTGTTTGAAGTGGATGGGTTAATGTATGGGAAACAAAGGTATCTAAACACAATTAAATATCTCCGAGACTCAGGAGAAACGAAGGACAATGATGGGCATCATTCCAGGCAATTTCCTCAAGAGAGATAACCTCGGTGATACCCTCGTGTGGGAAATGTCTCGTTCAAGGGATCCGAAGAATCCCAAGAACCAAGCCAAGGGGATTGTGAATATGTGTCTAGATGCATACTGAGAGTAGCATGACTTTTAAAAGTGAGTGTTGAAGCCAAAACAACATCTTGAAACACTTGTTCTACTGGGTTGAGCGACATGAAATTGCTAAAAGAATCAACTTGATCAAGATGAGGAACGATCTAAGGATTGTAAGAAGTGGAGATCATGTTGATGGAAGTGACGTATTAAGGTGGGAGTGAAAATGTTCCCATAAGAGCAAAGTCTTTGAAAAGACCCACCCCAACACTCTCATAAGGGATTTCAATATTTACCACATATGGCACATTGCCATTCGAAGAGCTAGAAGAGAAAAAGGCTAATTGATCAACAATGACTATTTTCCCGTCATGAGGATAACGGAGCACACGGAACAAAGAAAAAACCACTCAAAACATAGTGTAAGTCCAACTTCGACCAAGTAGAAGGTTATGATTCAAATTGGCATCAACAACTTCTACTTCTACGTTAATGGTTTTTCCTTCCAACGTTATGAGAAAGTTCGTGAGAATAGCGTAAGGATGAGATCCTCTGCGATCAAAGGCTTCTAATTTGTTAGGACACCGGTTGAGAGGCAGAGAGCCCATAGCTTTTGAGCATGAGACATACATGATGCAAGTGAAATCACCCTCATCAATCATAGTCTAATGAATTGTCTTCCTTTTTATAATGACTTCGATTAAAAAGGAAAGTTGATGTGGAAGATGTGGAACATGATTTTCTAGGTCAAAAGTAATGAAACTCGAATCAGTAGGGTCAATTCCTCCTAAAGTAGATAGTAATGCTTTCCACTACGATGGATAACTCTGGAGAACTTCCAAGGCAGACATCGTCGAAGGTGCTTAAGCTAAATCTTTGACAATATTGTAATGTTGGGAAACTCGTGCATTCAGATTGTAAGATTATTTCCGAAGTCTGATAGTATTTTGACCGAGTCGCAATAGAAATAGGTACCTTTCCACTCATATAAACCTGAGAACCTAAAGATGTAGAATATTGCGGTTATTCTACCAATTGGGTTTGTTGTGATGGAAACGTTTATTTTAGTATAGCTGGTGTCCCTTTAGTGCCTTTTAACAAGCGACTAACTTTAGCAGGATGGGGACAATCCTTGGTATAGTGATCTTCCTCACAAATGAAGCAAGGATATTTGGGCTTACGTTTAGATGCATCTTCAGCAAATGATTTCGGATGATCCTGTTTTGGGGTATCAGATTTGGATTTTGCTTTACCCTTGTTTTTACCTTTTGAGGTTTTGTCTGTCGCAGCAGAATGAACGACATTAACTGCGAAGGTTTTACCAGGATTTGGAGAGGAATTTGAAGGAGGATTGCATGTAGTAGTTGAAATGAATTTATTCTTCGAAGAAGCTTTACTGGAAATTTGAGTCATTGACCCAATAGTACCATCGAAAGGTGGCACATCTGGAGGTTTAGAAGATGCTAGATCCATAGATGGTCTTGGATCATAATGCAAGAGATCATATAACGTGCCAGATTGGGAATATACCAAATCTAAATATTGGGCACGGAAAATGTCTATATCTTCGGTCACACAAGCACCCATAGTTATGTCCTTGGCAATTTTATTGACGAATTATTTGGTAAACAATTCAGCTAATAGCTCATCAAGTATATCAAACTTAATAAGAATATGTTGATGTCTCTACTCATGGATGTGATCAGAGATGTGGGTAGCAATATTATGTTTCAAAGACGTAAGGATTAGGGGAATTTTGAGGTCTAATATGTGCATTCTAAGAAAAATGTACAACCAAAATAAAATGAATAAGAACCAATAGGATTAAAGATGATGATGTCAACCATGGGGGATGATTCACCATTTTTGGAGTAAAAAAGTAAAAAGATTTAATAAATAATAAAATAATAAAACTACTTTTTCAACTCGTATTTTCAACTTATCTCCCTAAGGTTTTACTCAAATTTGGAGCGGGAGTACTCATCGGATGCAGAATTGAATTCCTCATCCAAGGAGTACCCATGTTGCATATTTTTTATGGACACTACTACATGAAAAATGAAAAATACATGAAACAACGTGATTGCAATCACATTTTTCATGTATTTCTCATTTTTCGTGTAGCAGGTTCCATTGAAAGTATGCAACATGGGTACTCTTTCAATGAGGAATCAAATTATGCATCCAACGGGTGTTTATGCTTGAACTTTAAGTAAAACCATAGGGAGATCAATTGAAAATACGAGTTGAAAAAATAATTTTTTGGTTGTTCCCTCTAAAATTTGATGATCTAATCTAATATTATTTTATTATTTCCACTATTATTTTATAGTTTCCTTAGGAGGCCCATTTTAGACCTCGAAAGTCCCCTAATGCAGATGAGTACTAGTTTCATATTGAACTAGTAACTGGAAGTGAGTATGGAAGGCCATTGCCAAAGAGTTGAAGTCTTGATAGTCACCTAGAGGTAACTCGATGTACAAATTCGCGACAACACCCTTCAGGGTTCACTGGAAAAGACGTAGAAGAATGGAGTCCTCAACCCAAGAATTGGATGAACACCATAAATGGTAAGTCATAACGTGGGCCTGGGCATCTTCTCCATACTTTCCTTCGAATTTCATACAATCATCTAGAATCTTAGTAGGAACTAGAGGCGAATACGACAAATGAAGTATTGGATCATTCGTGAGTCTTAACACATCTGGTAGTTCTAATGTTGCTAGAAATGGAAATTGTGGATTGAAATGCATGGGAGGCCTTTGATAAGGCCCAACTTGTGGATTACAACCTTGTTGGTATGGGTTTTTCCACCAAAGTGGTGATTTTTTAGTGTAAGGAGCTTGATATTTCCCTCATTGAGAGGTATTTTGACCAACAAAGGTGGATTTTGCCCCCACAAAGGTGGTTTTTGACCAGGGTAAGATTGATATTGACCTGTTATAGGACGTTGAGAACCATAAGGTGGATAAACAACTTGTGAAGAGTATGAATTATAAGGTTGTTATTGCAACTGTTGACCCTGGTGGTAAAATTGTTGACCTTGCTGCTGCAGGGGTTGACCTTCTTACTGTAAGGGTTTACCTTGTTGATACTGTTAGCTTCCTATACCAATAGGTTTCATATTTCATGATTGACATGGAAGTTCCAAATATGTTCATCTTTTTACGCTGCAAAGGTTCCATATTTTGTACAAAGACAAAGAAAACTAAAAAATGTAAAGAGGGTATGCCCTAAAAGAATAATCAAAGGGCAAAAAGAGTAAATTGGCCAAGAGAAAAATAAAAGAAATGAAACCCAATCAAAAGGCCAGGAAAGTGTGCTAGCTCAAATGCCACTACTAATCCATTTTTGAAGAATTTCACAGTTAAGGGAAGGCCAAACAGCTTAATCTTGGCCTCTCTAGGTCTAAATGATCCAGGTGGATGTTGGTGGCCACCCACCTATCCCATTTGGACCCCCACAACTGTCTCTTTCAGTTTTTCAGTTTCCTTAATTATAGCATAGTTTACTATTTTTAGCAGTTTTTCGGGTCCTGAACTTCCGGAGCCGTTTTGAGGCCCTAAACGACGTTTTTTTGGGAAATCCACCTGATAAAAATCGTCTTTTCCGTCGTAGTCCTCGGAGAGATCTTTCCAACGGGCTATCATGCGCATCAAACAGAGATAGTACAACCAATTCGCGACCCCGGGAAGTTGATGTACCAACTTACCCAAAAACGGGGCCCACAATTTGGCGTTTCATCTTCTAGGGTTAGGTTTTGGAATGTGAAGGGTTTTCCATTGTTTCTCAACAATAAATAGGCCCTCGAGCCTCATTGTAACACAGTTCGAAACAGTTCAGAGGCATGTAGCCGACACATCTCTTCTCAGAGATAAGCTACCATCGCCCTAGCTGGTTTATTTCTATTTGTAAGCATATTTCAATATTCTCCATTAATGAAATGAAGTATTATTTCCGCTGCATCTCTATTTTTATGGTTATCGCATCTCTATATTTATGGTTATCTCTGTAATCTGTTGCGTTCCTGTTTAAATCCGGATCAGTGGTATCAGAGCGGTCTACTTTTTTCTCTGTTTTTCTTTGCATGTCCCCAACGAGGTCGGGATATAAGGAGTTAGGGCTTGAATTGGTCGAACCTTTGCAAGACCAGCCTCGCAAATCTCGACGACCTCCCATGGCGGATGAGAAGAAAGACGAGGGGGCAGGAGATCCTATCAGAATATTGCTCGAAGAAGCCCTCGAGCGACAAAGGAATGCGATGATGGACAACTTTGCCCAAATCCTTCAGCGGCTACCTAGAGGCGACGCATCGGCTTCCAACAGTTACTCTGGAAATGCCACACCATTTAAGGTACAAGTAAATTTTGAAATCCCCATCTTTGAGGGTCAAATAGATGCAGATGCCGTAGATAAATGGTTAAATCTGCTCGATGGGTATTTTTCTGTTCATGAATTTTCAAGTCGGGAAAAGATTGTTTTCGCTCTTCTCAAAGCAGCCCCCCACGTCAAGGACTGGTGGGAAACCTACTGCGAACAGAAGGATGAAAGTACAGGCTCACTGTTTTCAGCCGCACCCACTTGGAATGACTTCCGGGATGCCATCAAGGAGCAATACTACCCTGTCAAAAGCTATGAGGACAAAGACATCAAATGGACCACCCTACGACAGGGACGAGACCAAGATGTGCCGGAGTTCACAAATATTTTTCATACCCTTCGCACACAATTGGGTATCAAAGATTCTGAGCTGCATCTGGTACTCAAATACCGCGGCTGCCTACACAGATACATCCAGGAAGAGATGGAGTTCTTGAACATCTCCTCACTCGGCACATCATACCGATACGCTGTCAAAATCGAGCAAAAGTTCAAACAGAAGAAGCGAGACTTTGGATCTGCAAATCCAAAGCCAAAAGGAAAAATCCAAGGCGGGGTGACCCAAGACAACCCGTCAGAAAAGAACAACACCACGAAGCCGAAGAAGGACACAGGAAAGTGGTGTGAGTTCCACAAGAGTCCCACTCATAACACAAGTGAGTGTCGGACCAAGCAGTCGCTAGTGGCCGAGTTGAAGGCTTCCGAATCAGATGCATGTTCCGACTCTGAGTCAGAACCCGACAAGGGGAATGACAAAGAAAAGAAGATCATTGATGCGGATCCCAGTGCCATTGTTGCTACTGCCAAGATCCAGAAAAATGAGCCCGAAGATCCAGAGGAGGGGGAACGTCTTTTCCACTCACAGATGTGGGTGAAGGGTTCGCCGCTACAATTCATTGTCGACAGTGGCAGCCAAAAGAACCTCATTTCAGCAGAGGTCGTGAAGCGGTTGGGCCTACCAACTACACCACACCCACAGCCATACAGTATCGGTTGGCTTCATGAAGGACGAGATCTCAAAGTTCGCCAACAGTGTCGCCTTCCCTATAGCATCAAGCCCTTCACAGATGAGGTATGGTGTGATGTTACACCTCTCGATGTTTATGATGTACTATTAGGCCAGCCATACTTGTGGAGGCGACATGTTGTGTATGAGTCAAGGCCTCGCGCTGTCATCATTTCTTTGGATAATTCATTATACAGGATACCGGAGGTAGCCCCACATACCGCCACCTCTTTGATTACTTCTAAGAAAGGCAGCAAGCTCATCTCATAGACTAGGAAATTTATTTTCTGTCTAGTTCACTCCCAAAGTAAGGGGAAGATCGTTGCTACATCCATGACCCCCGCGAAGGGTTGCTCCACACAGCAGCAGCAACAGAGGGATACAGTCGTGACAGAAAACAGGAACAACTTCTCCTTACCTGGAGGGGTACCACACAAGTTTCAGGTGGACAACAAAGTTTGGTTACAATTGCAGAGGGAGCGCCTTACCAGAACCCATCAGAAACTCAGACCACTTCGACATGGTCCTTACACCAGTAACAAGGCTACGAGAAACAATGCTTTGAAGCACAGCATTCCTCCATTCCTTCGCTTGCACCGAGTGTTCAATGTGGACCGTCGCCGACCATGCTCCCCACCATTTCTGGACACATCAGAGATTGCAGAACAACTCACCAGAGACCCAGCTCAGCAGAAGCTTCCTCATCTCAGGGAGGAACTCAACGCAATGGGGACCATTGCTTCCTAAGGGGGGAGGAATGATCCAGGTGGATGTTGGTGGCCACCCACCTATCCCATTTGGACCCCCACAACTGTCTCTTTCAGTTTTTCAGTTTCCTTAATTATAGCATAGTTTACTATTTTTAGCAGTTTTTCGGGTCCTGAACTTCCGGAGCCGTTTTGAGGCCCTAAATGACGTTTTTTGGGAAATCCACCTAATAGAAGTCATCTTTTCCGTCGTAGTCCTCGGAGAGATCTTTCCAACGGGCTATCATGCGCGTCAAACGGAGATAGTACGACCAATTCGCGACCCCGGGAAGTTGATGTACCAACTTACCCAAAAACGGGGCCCACAATTTGGCGTTTCATCTTCTAGGGTTAGGTTTTGGAATGTGAAGGGTTTTCCATTGTTTCTCAACAATAAATAGGCCCTCGAGCCTCATTGTAACACAGTTTGAAACAGTTCAGAGGCATGTAGCCGACACATCTCTTCTCAGAGATAAGCTAACATCGCCCTAGCTGGTTTATTTCTATTTGTAAGCATATTTCAATATTCTCCATTAATGAAATGAAGTATTATTTCCGCTGCATCTCTATTTTTATGGTTATCACATATCTATATTTATGGTTATCTCTGTAATCTGTTGCGTTCCTGTTTAAATCCGGATCACTAAATTTCTTGTTTTAGAGATAGAGAATAAAAATCTGTCCAAACTGTTTAATCTTGGCAGATCATTAGATAGGTAGAGAAGCAAGGGTGCTCAACTGCTTAATCTGAGCCCCTAGAAGAAATAAGGATAGATTTAAATAGGAGGATAGCCAAAAGAAAAGAAGAAAATCAGGGTTTGCAAGTCTAAGTGCACCCAAACAAAGAGAAGAAAAAATGTTAGGCAAAGTAGGTAGGGTAGGCAGTTTTGATGTTGCAGAATGAAGACTTGTGATAAATTTTGTCTCTCAAAGTGTTGAATTTACTTCTATCACAAGTGCAAAGCAGATTCCCTTGGAGCAGCTCAAGCGAGGCATGTCTAACTCCCTTTCACTACCCCTCAAAGTTTCTTACTAACACCCCTTGAGGATTTTGGGATCTCCCCAATTAGTCCTGTTTTCACCTCATTCTTATGAAATTCCAAGTCAAGTTTTGGCTTTTCTCAATGAAAGAAGCCACATCTCTTGTGTAAAATCACTCCTTCAGATTCCATTCAATTCCTATGTCTAAGTTTCAGTTTATAAACTTAGCCTTTCCCCTTTACACTTTCACTTCACAAATTCATATTAACTTTTAACTTTATTATATAAATCCCCTTTATTTTTCCTCCCCGTATTAAAAATATCATAAAAAGCCCCAATATATACATATCCCCACCTTGGTTGAAATATAACCATAACTATGTTTTATGGGAATTACTAAGTTTACTTGAAACTTAGTAAGAACCCTCCTCCGATGCATTTTGGCCCCCTCCGATGCAATATCGGACCATTCAACCCCCTCCGATGTGATATCGCAGTCGCAGTTCGCTATCGCAATGTGCATATGCCCCTGTTACTATTTGCCAACGCATTCCCCCGATCCGATTCCCTGATGCAATATCGCTATCGCATCATCACACGTCACAATCGCTGCTTATCCCAAAAACACCGCATTATCCCAAATCTTATGTTTTACCGCAAATCTCAGTTTTATCGCAAATTCTCAGTTTTACCAGAAATTGCTCCATTATCGTAAATCTCTGCTTTATCGTAAAATCTCTGCTTTATAGCAAATTGCCGTTATATCGAAATCGCCGCACTATCGCATCGCAAGCCATCGCATATATCGCAAATCGCATATATGTGAAGGCTTTGACCCCTTTCCCTTCCCCGACGGGATATAGAGATCACCCGTCCACCGTCCGATTAACCCCCACATCCAACGGCCCATATCGCATCGCCTATCGCAAAGCCTTCCTCCCATACCATCCCCGATGCGATCGCCGATGCGATATCGCTATCGCTCATTGCAAAGTCACATATGTAAAGTCTTCTGTCCCCTTGCCCTTCGCCGATGCGATATGGCGATTTCTTCTCAACTGTCCGATTCGCCCACTCTTGCATGATCCGACGGCCTGAATTCATCCATCCACTTTATCTACAGTAATCACTCCCGCTCGGCAAATCATGAATTTCCTGTTTAAATTCGTTTTTCCCATTTAAGGGGTAAAAAGGCTTTTTTCCTATATTGTCACTCTGCACCCGCACGCTCCAAGTGCAAAGGGACCAACATTGCTTCTTCAGCCATTTTCAACCGCCTATGTCCAGAAAAGCTCCAAACAACGAGCTCGCAGCCTCAACTCAGGTGTTTTGCCATTTATGAAGTCTTCCTCCTCCTTTTTGATATTGTTCAGCGCCGAAAGACCTTCTTTGCCCGCAGAAAAAGAAATAAAGAGCTCAACAGAGATATTTGCGGCCCTGTCCAGTGGGCCATCAGAAAGCATGATTCGCCAAAAGAAAAGCAGCAAAGAGGACACGATAATAGTTATATTTTACCATACAGTGGTAAACCAAGGGTGGATTCAGCGAAAAGAGTATTAGCGAAAGAGTATCAATGGAAGAATTAAAGCCAAAGCAGAGGAACATTAAAGACGATCCAAGCAAGTCAAAGAGTATCAATACAGAAGTAAAAGCTATTAAAAGCTAAATCTAATCAGAATCAATGCACATTAGAACTGACTAAGAGGAGCATATCAGATATCAAGGCACAATTATTACAAACAATCAGCGCCGAGCTACAAAGGACGCCTATAAGCTCATCTTTGAAGGATCTGCCTCCAACACAACAGAAGCTAGATATTTTTACTTTCCTTGCAGATTACGTTAGGTTAACTTAGATATTTTCTCAGATCTTTTATCAGATCTTGTTTGTACATATTTTGTCTTATAAATACCTCCCCGAACGATGTATTAAGGGTTGGTTGGTTGATAAAAATCATTCTGGACTGCGCTGTAAATTGAGAGAACTTTTCTAAACAAAGATTGTTGGAATGCTTTGCTGTTGAACTGGCTAGTTGTGGATTTGATGGAAATAGAACATATTAAAGAATTCTCGTGCTATTTCATGGATCAATAAGTGTTTCCAACTCCTGTGTTATTACTTCTGTGTTTTTACATCATCTAAGTATCATATTCTAAATTGCAGGAAGAAAGAATAGCCCAGATTTTACTTCGCTGTACTCTGTGCTCAATTTCTGTGATTTTTCTATGTTTTCTTCAGAATTAGTCATGAATATGAATTTTTCCTTTCTCATGTTTACACTAATTCTTTCATCTATGAATACTGTTTAGGAATCCTTAATTGCTCCTAGAAAATATTCTCACTTTCCCTCTGTTAGCATAATGAAAGCTTCTTAATTGCCTTTCATTCCCTGACCTCATTTCACCCTAATTCCAGCTTTAAGATTGTTCCATGTTTAGCTATCTTGCTCTGTAGTCCACTCTTTACCAAAGTAATTACACCCAACAGTTCACATCACTGAATCCATTTCCCAATGGTCTGAACTTCTCACACTCTGCATGCCACCTCTGTTTGAAACATCATCCATCCCACCAAACTTAAAACAAAAACATGTACATCATAACTAGCCTAAAATCACACCAAAACAAAGCTAAATTATAAAGAGAGAGCCCTCTCTGATTGCAGGTAGGCTAGGAACTGAAATCCAAAGATTGGTCTGTGGTTACCTCGGCCGTATCCCTTAGGAGCCAAGGGACAACCTAAGTGATAACATCATTGGTGACTCCACTGGGGATCATCCTCAGAAAATTCCAAAAAACAAGTTCGGAAGCTGGCTCCAAAGAAGAAATCTCGTTATACCAGGTCAAATCCAGACCCAGATCCCCCAGCTGTTTTCGAAAATCCTAAATTCAATCCCAAAAATCCTCAGGAAACAGGAGGGAAAAGAAAATATCGCTGATTCAAGTCCTGAAACAATTCAGCAAAGCTATATTCCAACCCCTGCTAAAGTTTCATTCCATCCTCACACTGTTCAAACTTCTCCTAGTTCCTCATCCACCTCTCAAAGCACCTTTTCTACACCTCCATCCACTGCACATACTCCTACTATTATCTCCACTGTTCCAGCTGTTCCACTTCTTCCTGCTGTTCAATTTATCCCTGTAAATATGGCGAATCGCTATGCCCCTTTACAGTTACCCGCAAATCCAGGGGCTATGCCTCAGGATTATCAAACCAAAATCACATATTTTGATGGTACTGGTTCTTACACAGCCCTGCAACATACCAAGAAAATGCAAGACTATTTTGAGAACTATGAAATAGATGATGATGATGTAAGAATGAAGATTTTTGTCCAAAGTCTCACAGGTGATGTAAGGCCCTGGTTTAGAGCTCTCCCTGCAAATTCCATAGCTGACCCAGATGCCCTTTACCAAACATTTCTTAACAGATGGGAGAAAAAGAAAGATCCACTGCACATTCTATCTGAGTATGACACTATCAAAAGAGGCCCACAAGAAGTTGTCTTAGACTATTGTGCTAGATTCAACAATGTTTACAATGCCATCCCACAAAACCTTAGACCTCCACCTGATCTAGCTTTGATCAAATTCCCTGATGGATTTGATTCTGACATGGCATATCAGCTGAGGGAAAGAGCCCCTCAAAGCCTAGCAGACATGCCGAATATAGCTGTTAGCGTGGAGGCAAACCTGATCGCTAAGCGAAATAGAGCAAGAGCTGAAAGAAGAACTACTTTTAAAGAAGAAACTTCAGCGTTGGAGCAAAAGTTAGATGCAATCATCAAGGGTATCCACGAACTTGGAGATAGAGTGGATACTATTGAAAGAAAATCATCATGGGAAGGACAACAAAGTAATACTATCATAAACCCAAATTTTAGAAAAAACCAAAACCCAAATGTTGGAAGGGCTAGTCCCGACCAGGATATCAGACCTCCGTTTCAAGAGAACTATGTTGAAGCATCAATATCTAGTGAGCCAACCGAGGACCCTCACATCAATTTGATGGGTTTAAACAGTGACCAACAAGTTTTTCTAACCCAAGAAGACCAAGAGGATCATGATATCAGTCAATTCCAAACCAAGTCTGGAGAATCATTTGACTTCAGAGAAGGCAATGATGCAGCAGTATATGAGGTTCACAAGTAGTATAAATTGAGAAGCAGAACCATAAATATACTTGAATCAATCAAACCAAAGGATACTAAACAACCTAAGAAGATAAAGGATAAATCCGTCCTCACAGAACCCTCTAACAAAATAGACCCAAACCCAAAAGAAGTGACTGTGGAAGATGTAACAGATATACATTCCTCTGAAAATCAACAATTTATATCCTCTTCCTCAAAAGAGAATTTAAAAAGCGCTATTGAAAATACTTCCGAAACAGAAATACCTCAAAACAACACTGAAAATCAAGAGAAGAACACTGAAAATGCAATTGAAAAGGGAAAATCTGCTAGTCACAACACAAAAACTCAATCGGAGAAACCCTTCGATTTAGAAGCAGAAATTGGTAAATTAAAAATATCTATTCCTCTCTCTGAGCTTGCTAAACATGATGTATATAGACAGCAAATCAAAAGGTCACTACAAATTCCAGAGAATAGGGATGTTGTTAATGTCATGGATGATCAACCTGAGCTGCTTTTTGGTCCCGAAGTCGATGGTAAGACAGTAAATGGAGGTGTTCTACCATTTTATGTCAGTTTACACATCCATGACAAAGTGTTACAAAATGCAATGTTTGATTCAGGAGCTTCCCACAACCTAATGCCCAAATCTGTAATGGAGAAACTAGACCTAGATATCACTAGACCATACAAAGACTTGTTCTCATTTGATTCCAGTCAAGTCAAGTGTTTAGGCCTAATCAAAGATTTATGTGTGTCCTTGGTCCAATACCCAACTAAAACAATCTTGATGGATGTGGTGGTAGCTGATATTCCACCCAAATATGGTATGCTTTTATCAAGATCTTGGGGGGCCAAACTCCAAGGATCTTTGCAATTAGACATGTCCTATGCCACTATTTCAGTCTTTGGGCAACCAAAGAGATTGTACCGAGAAACATTGATGAAATATGTGGTAAGCAGTGAAGAAAAGCCCCAAAACTTTCCTATCTATTCTATCCATTCTGATATGGATTCGTTCATTTTGTTTAATGCTGATAAGTGTCTTCCGACTGATGATAAACCTTTGGCTTTAGAGCAAGAAATCTGCATAAATGAACAATTGGTTGCCCAAAACCTAGAAACTGTTGAAATAATTGATGTAACCAGCATACAAGACAAACTACGCGAAACACAAAATCCCAATCTTCCCATTGTACAGTTTTCTAAAACTCCCAATACTAGTCATCACTAGCAAATCCTATTGTATTTAGAGTTTGATGGCTCGGTAAACAAACTAGGAGCAGGGGCAGGGGTATGGATACACAACAAGCAAACTGACCATGCTGAAGGTCATGCCTATAGGCTAAATTTCAAATGTACAAACAATATGGCAGAGTATGAAGCCCTCCTATTAGGCCTCAAACTGATCAGAACACTAGGGGCAACAAAAGTTTCAATTCTAGGAGACTCAGATCTGATTATACAACAAATGAAGGGAAATTTTGTCACAAATGATAATAGGTTGAGAGCTTATAGAGGGGCAGCCATTGACATACTCAATACCTTCTCAGAATCTCAACTCACCAAAATCTCAAGAAGCCATAACTTACACGCACATAGCTTGGCAACTTTTTCCAGCACTTGCAAGCTACCATTCGAGCCCAACCAACATTTCACAGCTGAAATCAAACACAGGCTTGCAGTCCCAGATAACATTAAGAATTGGCAAGTCTTTGAAAATGACACACAAATAAATAATTTCCTCACTTTACAAGAAGAATTTTCAGGTTTAAACGTTGATGAGAACACCATGGATGAACAACAACAAGTGGCAAGCAAAAAAGAGCAAACTATATCAGCTAAGGCAGCCAAACAAATTTTGCACCCAACCACTTTTGATAACAAAAATGTACAAGAGCTCAAACAAATGAATTCTGATGAAATAGCTGAGGCAGAGGCTGAAGTTATCGAGTTGAAAGACAACTTTCTGCCCACATGCTTGACTCCCTTAGAAGACATATTTGATTCAAACGATATCCCTAGAAAGCCAAAGATGCAGCCCTTAAATGCTACAATTGAAGACTGCAATATTGGGACCACAGAAAACCCCAAAATGATAAAAATATCCAAATCTTTGCCACCCGATCAGAAGCCAAAATACGTTGACTTGTTTAAAGAGTTCCAAGATGTTTTTTCCTGGAGTTATGAGGATCTCAAATCCTATGATACTTCAGTCATTCAACATACTATTCCTTTGAAACCAAATCAAAAGCCTTTCAAACAGAAACTAAGAAGAATCAATCCTCTGCTTCTCCCCTTGATTGAGAAAGAAGTAAAGAGAATGTTTGAAGTTGGTATCATTGCACCAATCAAATTCTCAGAATGGGTATCCAACTTAGTGCCCACAAGGAAGAAAATAGGTGAGATTAGATTGTGTGTTGACTTAAGAAATTTGAACAAAGTCTCTAATAAAGACCATTACCCTTTACCCAAGATGGACCATATTTTACAAAGGGTAGTGGGGTCTTCCAGAATTTCACTGTTAGATGGATTTTCAGGTTTCAATCAGATGTTAGTTCACCCGGATGATGAGGACAAAACTGCCTTTACAACACTGTGGGGAACCTTTAAATATGTTAAAATGCCTTTTGGACTAAAAAATGCAAGGGCCACTTTTCAAAGAGCAATGGACATAGCCTTTGCCAAAGAAATCCATGATTTCTTAGTAGTCTACCTTGATGATCTTACCCCATTTTCAAAATCAGACCAAGAGCATTTAAAACATCTGAGGCAAGTGTTCTTAACTTGTAGAAAATATGGAATATCTTTAAACCCAAAGAAATCTCTGTTTGGTCTAGAAGAAGGCAAGCTCCTGGGTCATATAATCTCAAAAGATGGCATTAGAATTGACCCGGACAGAATTCAAGCTATCCTCCAAGTCCCTCATCCAAGAAACATCAAAGAACTGCAAGCTTTTCTAGGAAAGATCAATTTCCTAAGAAGATTCATTCCCAATTTGGCCAAGCTGATAAGACTGTTAAACAATATGCTGAAGAAAGATTCCAAAGTAAAATGGACCATAGAAGCCAAACAAGCCTTTGAGGACATCAAAACAGCCTTAACAAAAACACCAGTCCTCACAAGCCCGAAATTTGATAGAGATTTCATCATTTTTTCCTTTGCATCTGAACATACAATTGCTGCTGTCCTATTACAAAAAGATGACCAGGGATGTGAAAAGCCCATCGCTTTCTTCAGCAGAGCCCTTAGAGATGCTCCCTTAAAGTATCAAATCATGGAAAAACAAGCATATGCCCTTGTAAAAGCCATCAAAGATTTCAGAGTTTACATTTTATACTCGCATGTCATAGCATATGTTCCAAATGCAATGGTTAAAGACATTTTAACTCAAGAAGGAATCGAAGGCAAAAGGGGCAAATGGATTGCCAATATCCTAGAATATGACATTGAAATCAAGCCCACTAAACTGATAAAAGGACAAGGATTAGCCAAACTGATGACCGAAACCAATTTTCAAGCCCTTGACATTAATGAACTGGACAACGAACAGGAGATGGTGACTCCACAGATCAATCAAGCCTTTTTACAATCACCTTGGTATGCCGACATATGTTTTGTATTGTTAAACCTGCAAGCTCCTCCAGGGTTGTCCAGAACTAAAAAGAGATTTTTGAAAATGAAAGCTTCAAAGTTTTGTATTATAGACAATGTTTTATTTTGGAAAAATCATGAAGGAATTTTGCTTAACTGTCTAACATTGAATGAAACTAATAATGTTATGAAGGAGTTTCATGCAGGAGACTGTGGTGGACACTTGTATTATAAATCTACTACTGATAAGATATTAAGGGCTGGATAATATTGGCCCTCCCTATTTGCTGATGTGAAGAAATTTGTTGTTTCATGCCATAAGTGCCAGATCTTTGAAGGCAAAAGAAAGCTGCTGCCCTTACCCCTTAAACCCATTTCAACTGAAAAACCATTTCAACAATGGGGTTTAGACTTCATTGGTGAAATTCATCCCTCCTCTTCAGGCCAGCACAAGTGGATTTTGACTGCCACAGACTACTTTATCAAGTGGATAGAAGCCATCCCTTGTAGGCAAGCCAATGACTCAATCATCATGCAATTCATAGAAACCAACACCTTGTCTAGATTTGGTTGTCCCGAAAAGATTATCACAGACAATGTTGCTGCCTTTAAATCCAAGAGAATGATAAGTTTTTGCCACAAATACCACATTACCTTAGGTCACTCCATAGCCTATTACCCTCAAGGTAATGGTCTGGCTGAGTCATCCAACAAAATTTTGATCAATATCATCAAGAAAGTCTTGGAGGAGAACAAAAAGAATTGGCACAAAAAGCTTGTGAATGCACTATGGGCAGATAGATTGACAACTAAAAGATCCATTGGTACAAGCCCATATGAATTGGTCTATGGCATGGAGGCAAGATTCCCTTCATCTCCCTGTGGTCAAATTACTGCAAGAGATACAAGTAGAGCCTAATGATATTCAAAGAAGGATCAATCAAACTATTCACTTGCAGTAGAAAAGAGAGGAAGTATATCACAGAAACCAAGTTTTACAAGAAAATTTGGAAAAGATGTTTGATAAAAGAACAAAGGCCGAGGATTTCTTCATGGGCAATAAAGTGCTTAGATGGGATTCAAGGAGAGAAGATAAAGGGAAACATGGAAATTTGATTTCCTGTGGAAGGGACCTTATATTATTCAAGCTATACAAGGAAACAATACCTACTTTCTGAAGAGTTTGGATGGCACAGAAGCTAAAGATGGCCCTATCAATGGGCGAATGCTCAAACACTATTTTGATCCCTTTTGATGAACATAATACAGCTCTGTTTTGTACATTAGTAATTGTATTTTCAGTATTTTTTTTTGCAGCAATTAGATAAGGAACAACGCAGCAAATTTTGAAGAAGGAAGAATCAAATCGATGCACCATTCTAATCTCTGTTTGGAATTTATCTCAAAGGAAGTTCTCGGGAAAATATGAAGATATTAATAAGCATTCATAACTATCCAGCAAGGAAAAGAGCTGTAATATCACATCAATTCAGCTAAAAAAGGGTGCTGCATACAGGATTGCAAAGATCCAGATCTATGGCCTCTAACGCAAGATGTTTTCAGATTACAACATCAGTTCAAAAATAAGGCAATCTGACCTGTTGTTCTTGGCTTTTCACAAGGAAAAGCCATCCCCAAGTGGAGCCACTGTTAGCTTCCTATACCAATAGGTTTCATATTTCATGATTGACATGGAAGTTCCAAATATGTTCATCTTTTTATGCTGCAAAGGTTCCATATTTTGTACAAAGACAAAGAAAATTAAAAAATGTAAAGAGGGTATGCCCTAAAAGAATAATCAAAGGGAAAAAAGAGTAAATTGGCCAAGAGAAAAATAAAAGAAATGAACCCCAATCAAAAGGCCAGGAAAGTGTGCAAGCTCAAATGCCACTACTACTCCATTTTTGAAGAATTTCACAGTTAAGGGAAGGCCAAATAGCTTAATCTTGGCCTCTCTAGGTTTAAATTTCTTGTTTTAGAGATAGAGAATAAAAATCTGTCCAAACTGTTTAATCCTTGCAGATCATTAGATAGGTAGAGAAGCAAGGCACATGACGTGCATGATGTAATGGTTGGGGTGGATGGCTTTCACACCCGCCACCCAAGTTCGAATCCTGTGAGGTTGTAAAAATTTGAAAAGGTAGAGAAGCAAGGGTGCTCAACTACTTAATCTGAGCCCTTGGAAGAAATAAGGATAGATTTAGATAGGAGGACAGCCAAAAGAAAATAAGAAAATCAGGGTTTGCAAGTCTAAGTGCACCCAAACAAAGAGAAGAAAAAATGTTAGGCAAGTAGGTAGGGTAGGCAGTTTTGATGTTGTAGAATGAAGACTTGTGATAAATTTTGTATCTCAAAGTGTTGAATCTACTCCCATCACAAGTGTAAAGCAGATTCCCTTGGAGCAGCTCAAGCGAGGCATGTCTAACTCCCTTTCACTACCCCTTAAAGTTTCTTACTAACACCCCTTGAGGATTTTGGAATCTCCCCAATTAGTCCTGTTTTCACCTCATTCTTATCAAATTCCAAGTCAAGTTTTGGCTTCTCTCAATGAAAGAAGCCACATCTCTTGTGTAATATCACTCCTTCAAATTCCATTCAATTCCCATGTCTAAGTTTCAGTTTAGAAACTTAGCCTTTCCCCTTTACACTTTCACTTCAAAAATTCATATTAACTTTTAACTTTATTATATAAATCCCCTTTATTTTTCCTCCCCGTATTAAAAATATCATAAAAAGCCCCAATATATACATATCCCCGCCTTGGTTGAAATATAACCATAACTATGTTTTATGGGAATTACTAATTTTACTTGAAACTTAGTAAGAACCCTCCTCTGATGCATTTTGGCCCCCTCCGATGCGATATCGCAGTTGCAGTTTGCTATCGCAATGTGCATATGCCCCTGTTTCTTTTTACCGATGCATTCCCCCGATCCGATCCCCCGATGCGATATCGCTATCGCATTGTCGCACATCGCAATCGCCGCTTATCCCAAAAACACCGCATTATCCCAAATCTTATGTTTTACCGCAAATCTCAGTTTTATCGCAAATTCTCCGTTTTACCGGAAATTGCCCCATTACCGTAAATATCCACTTTATCGTAAAATCTTCGCTTTATAGCAAATTTCTGTTATATCACAATCGCCGCACTATCGCATCGCAAGCCATCGCATATATCGCAAATCACATATATGTGAAGGCTTTGACCCCTTGCCCTTCCCTGACACGATATAGCGATCGCCCGTCCACCGTCCGATTAACCCCCACATCCAACGGCCCATATCGCATCGCCTATAGCAAATCCTTCCTCCCATACCATCCTCGATGTGATCGCCGATGCAATATCGCTATAGCTCATCGTAAAGTCACATATGTAAAGTCTTCTGTCCCCTTGCCCTTCGCCGATGCGATATGGCGATTTCTTCTCAACCGTCCGATCCGCCCACTCTTGCATGATCTGACGGCCTGAATTCATCCATCCACTTTATCTACAGTGATCGCTCCCGCTCGGAAAATCATGAATTTCCCGTTTAAAGTCATTTTTGCCCATTTAAGGGGTAAAAAGGATTTTTTCCTATATTGTCACTCTGTGCCCACGCGCTCCAAGTGCAAAGGGACCAACATTGCTTCTTCAGCCATTTTCAACCGCCTCTGTTCAGAAAAGCTTCGGACAATGAGCTCGCAGCCTCAACTCAGGTGTTTTGCCATTTATGCAGTCTTCCTCTTCCTTTTTGATATTGTTCAATGCCGAAAGACCTTCTTTGCCCGCAGAAAAAGAAATAAAGAGCTCAACAGAGATATTTGTTGCCCTGTCCGGTGGGCCATCAGAAAGCATGATTCGCCAAAAGAAAAGCAACAAAGAGGACACGATAACAGTTATATTTTACCATACAGTGGTAAAGCAAGGGCAGATTCAGTGAAAAGAGTATCAGTGGAAGAATTAAAGCTAAAGCAGAGGAACATTAAAGAGGATCCAAGCAAGTCAAAGAGTATTAGTATAGAAGTAAAAGCGATTAAAAGCTAAATCTAATCAGAATCAATGCACATTAGAACCGACTAAGAGGAGCAGATCAGATATTAAGGCACAATTATTACAAACAGTCGGCGCTGAGCTACAAAGGACGCCTATAAGCTCATCTTTGAAGGATCTGCCTCCAGAATAACAGAAGCTAGATATTTTTACTTTCCTTGCAGATTACGTTAGGTTAACTTAGATATTTTCTCAGATCCTTTATCAGATCTTGTTTTTACATATTTTGTCTTATAGATACCTCCCCGAACGATGTATTAAGGGTTGGTTGGTTGATAAAAATCATTCTGGACTGCGCTGTAAATTGAGAGAACTTTTCTGAACAAAGATTGCTGGAATGCTTTGCTATTGAACTGGCTGGTTGTGGATTTGATGGAAATAGAACATATTACAGAATTCTCGTGCTATTTCATGGATCAATAAGTGGTTCCAACTCCTGTGTTATTACTTCTGTGTTTTTACATCATCTAAGTATCATATTCTAAATTGCTGGAAGAAATAATAGCCCATATTTTACTTCGCTATACTCTGTGCTCAATTTCTGTGACTTTTCTATGTTTTCTTCAGAATTAGTCATGAATATGAATTCTTCCTTGCTCATGTTTACACTAATTCTTTCATCTATGAATACTGTTTAGGAATCCTTAATTGCTCCTAGATAATATTCTCACACTTTCCCTCTGTTAGCATAATGAAAGCTTCTTAATTGCCTTTCATTCCCTGACCTCATTTCACCCTAATTCCAGCTTTAAGATTGTTCCATGTTTAGCTATCTTGCTCTGTAGTCCACTCTTTACCAAAGTAATCACACCCAGCAGTTCACATCACTGACTCCATTGCCCAATGGTCTGAACTTCTCACACTCTGCATGCCACCTCTGTTTGAAACATCATCCATCCCAGCAAACTTAAAACAAAAACATGTACATCATAACTAGCCTAAAATCACACCAAAACAAAGCTAAATTATAAAGAGAGAGCCCTTTCTGATTGCAGGTAGGCTAGGACTTGCAATCCAAAGATTGGTCTGTGGTTACCTCGGCCGTATCCCTTAGGAGCCAAGGGACAACCTGAGTGATAACAGATACAAGGGTTGTCCTTACTATTGTAATGGTTGTTGATAAAGCCTCTATTGCACATAAGGTCCTTGTTTTACATAAGGCTGCTATTGTTGGAAATTTTTCTTGTAGAATTTGTTGAGTTCGAGGTTGGTACTGATAGGTTCCATCTTGAAATTGACTAGATGCCCCAAATGAGGGATTTGAACTACGATGTATTTGGGGGCCTGCCTGTTGGGTAAAGGGTGGATTTTGAGGCTGTTGTGAGCCATACATAGGGTAGAGTTACTAGTAGGGTATCTAGGCCAAAAGAGGCTATTGATATGGGATTTGGCTTGATCCATATGGAAGAGATGATCCATTAGGATAAGGTACATTGCCAACATTTTGACTAGCTCAGGTAGCATGATTTTGAGATCCGCTCACATAAGGTCCACCCGAAATAGGAGGTACATATGGAGGAGGTACTTGTTACCCCCCATGCGGTAGGATCGGTGGTGGCACATATTATCCACTTAATGGAGGACCCGAAGAAACTATAGGGACATTAACTGTCCCAACCATAACCGTCAGTTGTACAGGAACTGAAGAAACTGTAGTCGGTACAAGAATTTGAGAGGCTATGCTTGAAACAAACGGACCAAAAGTAGGCATCATGCTTGATGTCCAAATGGGATTGTGATAAAGTGAAGATGCACTTGGGTTATCCGAAACCAATTGAGCCAAAGAGATATAACCAGGTGGAAACAAAGGTTCACTGCTTTCAGGTGGTGGAGGAGGTGGTACATGTCCCACATACGAAAAACCTTCGAGTGGAAAGTCATATTCATAATTATTGCCAACACCTGGAGTGTGAGTGGCTGAGATTTCTGGAGGACCTTGAGGAGAGGTTGGGAAATCACCTTCTAATGCCATGGGTGGAAATAGTTGGTGAGGGGCAATTCGAGATAATAATGAGTGGTTGAGACTTCTGGAGGACCTTGAGGAGAGGTTGGGAAATCACCTTCTGATGCCATGGGTGGAAATAGTTGGCGAGCGGGAATATGAGATAATAGTGGAGATAACTCCAAAGGCACACTAGGATTATTGTATGGACTATATGATAGTTGAGGAGATATGACCAAAGGATCAAAAATCAGATTCAGAGCGAATAATACAAACCTCTGTGGACTCTCAGGAGTTGTTGGTTCATATTCTTGAGATGATGAGTCTCAAGGTGGAGGATGAGAAGGGGTTGAATACTCGGGATAATTCCAAGTTCAAGACCTTGGTCTTCAAGTGATTGTGAAATCTCAAGATGGACTCCTTATGATTACCCTTCAGTGTCAGATGATGAAGGGGAAATGTAAGGTGAACTTGATTGTTCAGCCATGATGACCTTCTCTCAAAAACAATAAGGGGTGGCTGATTTGAGCCTATAATTAAAATTTACTATTAATTAGGAAATATGAGGCCAAGGATAACTGCATAGGTAAGTCATGTTATCAAGGGTAGTTAAATTTTAGAACTTAAAAACAAAAAATAAATAAAAAAGGGTGTACTAGGCAAGAGGGTTTACCAAGAATCCATGAACCATTATATGCACCTTAGCTGAAACCAAGGACCTAACGTACGATGAATGATCTCCCTGAATGTTGTGTTCACTGTATCACATCTACAAGGTGGCTAACTCAGTTACCTGTGGCAAAAGGATAAAAACATAGTGGGGTCTCCCAATATATACTCAACGGTACGGGGAGCACAGGTTCATGTTAGCATCGTCTAATGCATAATTGTTCGGTGAGAGCGTTCCCATATACATTCTATACTAGAGTGCCTCTGATATACCCAAGAGTACTCAAGAACCTCCGGTATACTTCCATACTGTAACGAAATTTAATCCCTGGTGTTGTCGCTAAATCTTGCACTTGCAGCACAAGTGCAATAGGAGGCAAGGAAAGCTCCCTAGAGACAACCTCTGGGTTGATTGTAGACCATTTCCTAGGACCTCTTTAATAGAGGAGTGCTTGTAAGGTTATATGTGAGGGGTTTGCAACTCTCCAACTGTCACGTAATGAAAGATAATGAGGGGGCTTGGTTCATTCCTCCAAAGGTATGAGTTATGGATTTCAGGTACTCCCTCACACACACAATTCCTAGTAGTATCACTGTTGGGTGATTTAATTGTCTGTTAAATCCCTATTATTTAATTGTCAACCCAGGGGTTTTGTAAAACTTAGAAGCAAACCAAAATATATGGGACCTCAGATGCAACTATAATCAGCTTTAGAAGATAAGTTATGGAAACTAAAGGGAATGAAATTATAAACTAATTAGAAGTGTATATTACAAATATAAAATTTAACTAAGTAATTTCTAATTCATTATGTAATAGGCAGGAGAAGTGGCTACTAACTTAGGAGAACTAGATTTTCCTTTCTTCTAGAATACTACTTCATGAACAGAAATCAAAAACCACTAATGGAAAATAGCTTAAGAAGCATAAACAAATAATAGAAGAGGCTCCTAAATAAGGAGGTCCTTGCTGTTCTTCATTACAAATTCATTCATCATTAATTCCATTGTTGGAAAATTGGAAATTTAGAAAATCACTTGAAACTAGAAAAAGAGAATGAATTTTAATTATTACTCATATCAAATGGAAGAGAGCCTAACTTGGACCCTTGTTTGTCCTTTCATATGCTGATAAGATTTAAACTAAAATTTATTCATTAATAATGAAAAATATTCAAACATCTAAGTAATTAAATGAAAATATAATCTATAATGAAATAAATCTATAATGGAATACCATTTTCCAATGAACAAATTATGCGAGGGAGAACGAGTTGAGGAGGGCGATGGGAGATTAGGGTTAGGGTTTTAGATCAGGCAGCCCCTGGCGGACCTGCACCTGGTCAGGGTGCAGGGGATCCCGAATCCACCTGCAGAGTTACAGACCAAACCACGATAGATCAACTAAGGGCAGAAGCCTTGAAAATAGACAAGACTAAGAGAAAGATGACCAAAACGAGCAAGGGGGAGAGATCCCCTCCTACAAGAACATAGCAGCAGGAGAAACAAGCAGGAATGGAGCAAACAGTGGGTCAGGGAGACATAGCAAGGATACATCGATCATGGGAATAGTATGGCAAGCAAGGACGGGGAACAAATGCCTACCGCGAGCAACAAAAAAGCCCAGGTTTGTTATTCCAAACAATAAACTTGAGGAATACAGAGGATATATGAAAGACCATGCTCTCATTTGCAAGTTTGTAGGAACATGGCCGTCTGAGAAGGACCTGACAAAATGGATACAACAGAGGTGGAAACCCAAAGGACATATTGATCTAAAATTAGGGGCAAAAGGGTTCTTCACGATAATATTTGCAAATCTGGAAGATAAGGAGAAGATCTTCGAGGAGGGACCATACTTCTTCAATAATGCAGGGCTTTTCATGAGGCAATGGGAAGATTGCTATAATCCAAACAAAGAGAAAATGCTAGCAGCACCAATATGGGTCAGATTGTTTGGGCTCCCGATAGAGTTTTGGGACCCAGAGATTCTAGAAGGAATTGGGAATTCAATCAGGACCTTTGTAAAGGTAGCAGAAACTACCAAAAGAGGAAGATATACATCATATGCTAGAATTTGTGTCTACATGAATATCACAGAACCGCTTCTAGATCATATTGAAGTGGAATACCATGATGAGGTCTGGCAACAACCAATAGACTATGAACACATTCCTTTTAGATGTAGACAGTGCCACAAATACGGCCATCTGTATAAATATTGTCCGATGAATGATAATGAAACACCAATAGATTTGGGGGGAAGAAAGGGGAATACTGAACAGGAGGAAAGGAAAAGTGGAGGAGACAATGAAGGGTTTACAAAAGTACTGAGAAGAAGAAAACCCCAAAAGGAAAAAACTAAAAAAAACCCTCTCTACCCAGAAGGCACTCAAAAAAGCCAGAACCAGTTTGAAGTATTACGAGAATTAGAAATGGAAGCGGAAGGTGAGGATGGTGAAGATGAAATAGTGGAGAATCAGAAAGAAAACAAAGAGAAAAATAAGGAGTCAAACAATATGGAGATGGAAAAAGAGGGGGAGAAGAGAGATCATCCACAAGAACAGATCCAAATGGAGATAGACCCACAACAGGACCAAGAAGGAGAAGAAGAACAGGTCATGAAGAAAATTCTGCAGGAATGGAGGCATCTGGATGAAAGATTCATACCCGACGACCAGAAACAACTTTACAAAGACATGTTCCAAAGATACAAGGAAAAACGAGGAACAATAATAGCAAAGCAGCTAGAGCATCTTGGAACGCAAGGAGGTCAAAGCACAGAAGCAGGAACTATAGGGAAAGGAGGAAGGAAAAGAGGAAGAAGACCTATGAGTGAGACCATCCAGATGGTTGGGGAGATGCTGGTAAATTCAGGAAGAGTGGTGCCACTATCAGAGGTATTCCAACAACCCCTCAAACTATTGAAATGATCATCACAACCTGCAATATTAGAGGGCTGAACAGTAAGGGGAAACAAAGATATTTGAAAGAGAGACTCAAAAAAGATAAACCCAATATAATGTTAATACAAGAAACAAAAATTCTAGAACACAAACTAAAAGAAGTTATGAGCAACTTCAAGCCACATTATGAGATAATTGGTCAAGATGCTGTAGGTAGCGCGGGAGGTGTGGCAATGCTCTGAAATCTAGAGGAAGTCCAATTTGAAGACTGGATCAGTATACCTTGAATTCTTTCAGGAAGATTCAGAAATATAGGTTCCCAGGAATGGATTCTCTTATCCAATGTATATGGACCTCACATACCGGGTGAATAGGAATTTCCTTCAGAATCTGGCAATTATATGTTCCATGTTTCCAGCCTCTCCATGGATAGTAGGAGGAGATTTCAACATGATCACATCCCTAAATGAGAAAAGGGGTGGCCTCAGAAGAATAGATGCAAACATGGAAGCATTTGGCGATATGATAGAAGAACAAAGGCTTTTGGATATTCAGACAACAAATGGGATCTACACATGGAACAACAGAAGGGGAGGTAGACATCAAATTGCCTCCAGACTAGATAGATTCTTACTGTCAGAACAGATTATAAATCAGGAAATTTTCATTGAAGCAATGATTCTTTTGGGAATGGGATTGGAACATTGGCTGATCAAAATAGAACTTGACATCAAAGCCAACCCCAAGAAAAAACCCTTTAGGTTCGAAGCCTTCTGGCTCAGGGATAAAATTTTTATGATGAAAGTAGAAGAATGGTGGAAGCAAAGTTGACAAAGAGGAAGAAACAGGATGCAGACCTTTCAACTAAAATTAAAAGAACTAAAAGGAAACATCAAGAAATGGAACAAAGAGGAATTTGGAAACATCCTTAAAGACCAGCAACTTCTAGATTAGAAGATGAAGAAAATCCAACAAGAAATCATAACTGCAGGGAGAAGTGAAGAGTTAGCCAAAGAGGAAGGGATCCTGATAGGGCAGATGGAAGAAAGAAGGAAACAAGAAGAGATCCTATAGAGGAAAAAATCCATAGTGAACTGGCTACGAGAAGGGGAGAGGAATACAAAGTTCTTCCATCAGGCAATGATCCAGAGAGGACAGAGAAATAGAATATTCTCTATAAAACATGAAGAAGGACTACGAGTTACACAACATGAGGAAATGGAACAATTTTTGGTAAAGCATTTGAAAGAACTCATCACGGAACTCAGTACAGATCGACGAGGAGCCACTGAGAGAATCTGCAATGAGATACCAAGCATGATTACAAGAGATCAAAATCTCGCCCTGATGAGGGAAGCTACTCTAGAAGAGGTAGAAGAGATAGTGAAAGGGATGAAGAATAATAATGCCCCTAGTCCTGACGGACTCACAACGAAATTCTATCAAGCAGGATGGACATTTTTGGGCCATGATATCCTGGAAGTGGTGGAGGAATCAAGAAGAAACCATAAAGTAAGTACAGGCTCAAAATCAACTCTCTTATCTCTTATTCCTAAAGAAATCAATTCTGAAGAGCCCAAGGGCTTTAGACCCATTGCTCTGTGTAATGTTATTTATAAGATTATAGCTACACTAATGGCAAAAAGACTTAAGCCTATTCTATCTAGTATTATCTCCCCTAAACAAACAGGTTTCGTAGAGGGTCGACAAATCCTGGATGGACTGGTGATCTCTCAAGAAGTAGTGCATTCTCTAAAAACAAAAAAGGAAGCAGGTATGATGATTAAACTGGACCTATCCAAAGCTTATGACCGCTTGAATTGGGATTATTTGAAAGTAGTTTTAAGGGCCTTTGGCTTTTGTAATCGATGGATTGAATGGATCTCCGCCATGGTCTCCTCACCCAACTTCTCTATCCTTGTGAATGGAGTTCCTTCCCAACCTTTTAAAGCTTCCAGAGGACTCCAATAGGGAGACCCACTATCTCCCTTCTTGTTCATTATTGCAGCGGAAGGCTTGGGAAGATACATCAAAAACGAATCAAGGGAAAGAAAGATTAGAGGTATCCAAATATGGGGCAGTGATTTACCTATCACTCACCAGCAATTCGTAGATGACATCATGTTGTTTTGTGTTGTCTCTCTCACAGAAGCTAGAAGAATTAAGGAGATCCTAGAACTCCTTATGGAAGCTTTTGCCATGCAAATTAACAAAGAAAAGTCCTGCACTTATTTTTTCAATACAGTTGGAAACATCAAAAAAAATTTAACGAGAATTCTAGGCTTTCGCTCAGGAGAGCTACCCACAAAATATCTAGGCACTCTGTTATCCTTGAATCTGCTGAGACTGACGAATTGGTAACAAACCATTGAGAAAATTGCAAGAAAACTAGCCAATTAGTCCTTCAGAACATTGAACATTGCAGGCCAAGCTGTATTGGTTAAGGTAGTCCTTCAATCGATCTCGATATACCAAATCTCGACTATGGCGGCCTCTAAAGGAGCATGTGCAAAGATGGTGGAGATTTTTAAAAAATTAATTTGGGGAGGACTGAAGGAACAAAGAAATGGGCATTGGTATTGTTAGCACTTGAAATTTCACCTCAGACTGAGAAAGGTAAACCTCAAGGCAACATCAAACCACTTAGCCTCGTAGCTAGCCCTACGGAGCAGGAGAGGGCTCTCTCCGGTCTATCTCGATAAAGATCTTCAATTGGTGAGATGACCAATAGGGTAACACTGATTTTAGGCTAGTAAACTGATCAAAAGGGTTGATTTGGGGTTTTTAGGGTTTTTGGTGGCAATTTGAGGAGATGGCAATTTTGGGTGCGGGGATTAGACACAGTTTCTGCAGGGGGTTCTTTGGGGCGAGGTAGGAGACAGTATTGATGCCTTTGATTGAGGTGGATGATTAAGAATGACAGATTAGGAGTTAAGGAGAGCAAACAATAACTTTGAATTCTCCTTAAACAGTAGAAAACATTGAAATTAAGCAAACTTAAAAGCAGAGCATGACAGTCATGAGTTCTACTTTAACACTTCATTTGCCTAATGTGCAGAAGGAAAAGCAAGGAAATGATTCACATAACACACTTACAATTACAAAGAGAAACACACCATCAATACATGTGACCACAAGAATCCCAAAAAGGACTGCAAAACCCTGGTCTTCCTTTGCCAAAAATTGCAGAGATACAGTGAATAATACAATAAGAGCTTCTCCCTCAAGAGTCCAACCTCTCCAACCATGAAAATGATTGAGAAAATACATAATATAGGCAAGCTAACACCTTTCCTTGCCTCTAGGGGTCGAGCTCATCCTTCTAGGAGCTGTTTCAACCAATTCTAAACTGAGCACTAAAATCTAGGCAGTCAAAACAACTTACCTCTATAAGCTAGGAAACCAATTCATTCATTAAATGTTTGCTATTTCATGAATGAATCTTCTAGAATAGGTAAATAAGTGCCTAAACATCATAAAATTACATCATTTACAACAGGGAGGATGAAAATCAAATCCCAAAAAGTCAAATCCAGTCAAACTGCGTTTTGCTGAGCTGTAGGCTGAAATCCTGAGCAATTTGCCTGACGGGTCGCGCACCAAATCCTGACGGGTTGCACGCCTTTGAGAGCACTTTTGGGGCACGTCCCGGTGTCCAAATGAGGCAAGAGTAGGCTTGTTGGAAAGGTATATGAGTCTACTTTCCAACCCAACTGGAATTTCTGAATTTGGTTGTCATTTTCCCCTCAAAAAGTGCAATCTCCCAAGACTGCTTTCTGTGTGTCAAAAATGTGGCAGAAAGTCATTTTTTGCTTGTTTTTTGACTTTCAGGAGGCCCAAAACTTCATAAAATCTATTGGAAATGGGTGAGAATGTATAAATTTTCATGAAAAATACAGAAATGCTGAGTTTTTTGAAAATAGAGTTGTCAAGTGAAAGGGTCACGCGGGGGGTGAGACCCGTCAAGCGGAAAAACCTGTGTATGGCACAAAAAAATCACAATTGACAAACTTTTCTTCAAATTTCTTGAAATTTGGGCTGGGAGTCCCCAATCAAGTACCATGCTCAGTCAAAGAGGCTTTGGCCAAAATTTGGAGTGGATCGGGCCTTTTCCGTCGTTTTAGTGCCTTGGCCAACCTCCTTGGATCTGGCGATTGTAATTTTGACATTTCTCTAAAACCATGACACCTGTGCAAAACGAGAAGGAGGTTTTTCTTCTTTGGCATGTTTTGGACAAAAACCTCTCTCAGGTTTCAAAAATTCATCTTTGATTGCTCTGAAACATCTTTTGAGTGAAACTGATCCCGATGTGTGGAACAAGGGATTTTGCCGAAATGAAGCGAAATGAAGGGGATAAGGGGCTTCTAAATTCTTGGGAAAATTTTTGGGAGTGGGGAGGGATGTTAGGAAGCAAGGGAAACTGGAATCTCATAGATTGAGTGAGGGGAAGGGGTCCAAAAGGGCAAAACACAGGCCCAACCTAGAAAATTGCCAAGTTGTAGCTAGAAACTAGGGTTTGTGCGAAAATGAGGAATTTGGCAGATCTAAGGGATGGGAAGCATTTAATAAGGTACTTTAAGGATAGGGGAAGGTGTATGAACATTAGGATACAAGTTTTGCTAATGATTTGACCATCCAAGAGAAATTGGCTTTCAAAACCCTAGGAGAGGGAAATGACCTTGCCAAGGCACAACTGAAGCATGAATAAGCTGTAAAATGACTCATTAGACACTGACACGATAATGAAAACCCTATGAATGATGATAGACTCAGCTGAATAGTGACATAGATTGGCATTTGGGCAACTTTGAAAAGAATGAGAGCAAACCCTAGACCTAATGCCTAGTGACCAAATTTTGCTTGAAAACTCTTTGAAATGACAAAATTTGACCTTGACACTTCAAAATCACTTTGTAAGAGCATATTTGATCACTGGAGGAACGCTGGAAAGACTGACACTAACATTGGCTCCAATGCGGAATGTAGCTCCTTGGAGGTGCCAAGAACGGTAGATCTTTGGGAGAGCAGACAGTGCCTTCGTCCATTGGGCAATGGAGTCGAAAACTCAAACTAAAATGCATGACTAAAAATTGATGACTTGACAACACAAATTGACTCTCACTCAACTAAAAAATGACTCAAGACTTAAACACAACCGAAAAACTAGAAATGATGCTCAAAGGGGAGCTTATTCATCAAAACCTACTCTAACAGTTTCATTCATCACCTGATCAAGTGAAATGAAACAACCAATGCAACCAAGTATCCATCTGCTGTTCGAAGTCTCCGCAAGTGCTCACTTATGAACAACAAAAGAGAACTACTGAAAGGCAACTCCCATGATAACTTAGAAACAGATCCGTTGAATGATATGAATTCTCTATCCGCCTCCAAAAACACTGCATAAGGATCTTGAAGTTCATGCACACTGGGACTTAGCTTATCCAATGGATTACTTCTCTTCTCCTCATACCATGAATGAAAACTTTGATCTGAGCCTTGTGACAAGACCTCTGCTGAGAATAAGAAAGAAACTGGCTGCCGGATCAAGTTCATATCAGCACATGTTTCAAGCTCACATGTAGTCAATGGAGAAAGACTTTGACTGCAAACCTCATTCAAAACATCAGCTATTGGATCATGAAAAACCTGAAAAGACTGCTGCAATGTATCCTTTGAAAATGTATTACATCCTTCTAGCTGTTCATCATTTTCTTGAGAGATTTTACAAAGATTCTGCCTTATAAACTGAAATGCTTCGAAACAAAAGGGTATAGAATCTTCCTGCATCATCAAATCATCTTCCACAGCTTCATCTGTAATCTGCCCTTCAATTTCATTTGGTGGCTGCAAATCTAATGCTACAGGCTGCTCAAGAATTTTGTTATCTGTCTCATCCTCAACATTAACACTGAGAGATTGCTGATTTGTTATAGGCTGTTCATTTGAAGATTTAGTATGGAATCTACCCTTCAAAAACTGAAATGATTCAAAACAGAATGGTACGGAGTCACCTTGAATCATTAAATCATGTGTGTGCACTTCCAAGTCTTCATCTGCAACTTGACAATCAATGGCTTTTGGGGGTTGCAAATATGAATATGAGAAGTCTTGAACAAAATTTTCATTGCTCTCCAGATGCTTCAAATCAAGACTTGTTGACATTTGATTTCTGATTGCATGGTAGTTATCTCTGATGAACTGAAACGAATCAAAACAAAAAGGCAAAGATCCTTCACTTACTTCAAACATTGATGCACTTTCCTCGTCAATGTCATAGCTGATATGTGATGGCTGAACATTGTATTCAAGCTGCTGAAAATGAACTTTTTCCTCCCACAAACTAGCTGCTTGTTTGATTGCAAGATTAGCCTCTTTTTGGAGAACATAATCATCATCATACTGATCAAACCGAGGCAAATCATCATCAAACATACACATCATATCAATAGCTCTCTCTTCTTCACAATGATCTATAAAACAATCACTATGACAACTGGGATCAGAAACAAAATGTTTTGGGTCAGCAACTTTTTCTTCTTCAATCAGTGAGCCTTGAACATCATAATCATTCCTTGTGTTGATCTTGTCCATCATCTTTTCCACTGCACTTACCAAAATGTCAAGCTTCACCTCTAGAGATGTTGATTTTTCCGGATCTATGTTTTTCATCTCTTCTTCTTTCAACCTTGCCCTTCGGATCAGCAGATGTGAGTCTACATTTATTCCACTGTTTTGCATCTGATGAAGTGTTGCAATATCCCTTTCTCTCAGCTGAAACTCCATCTCCGGATCAAAGGCACCCGGATAGTGCAAGAGAGCTGATCTAGGAGTAGGCCTTATATCAACTGGCATCGAATAATAAACTTGATTAAATCTGGCTGAAAACTGTTGTACTGTCTCCCCTGGTAGTCTTTTCAGCTGGTTGTACTCTTCTACAATCAAGAAAAGGTTCTGCCCGATCATCCACCTGTCGAGAAAAACTTTGACAAACTGCTGAAAATCTGAGATGCTCGCATCAGGCAGGGCTTTGAACCAACTCTTCACTTTAGCTTGCAAAGAAAGAGCAAAAAGCCTTATACTAACATCTTCTTGATCAACTTCAAAAAGATCTAGAAAATTCTCAAAATTCTGCACATGTTGCTCAGCGTTGACATTCTTACATTCACAATCAAACCTCGGCAAGTATAGATCATAGTTTTTGGGGAAAGCATGGAGAACAGAAGGTAAAACAAGAGGTTTATACCGATCTGGAATTTTACAAGGTGTATGGGTATGTACATCAGGTGTAGAATTAGTCTTGGTTGCTTGGGGCTCATCAATTTGAAGATGGTCATCACAAAATTCAGAAAAAGGAACCTGATCAAGCTCAAAGGCATGCAAATCTTTGGTATTCACAATCTTCAAAGGGAAAGAATCAACTGCAGGCCGAGGATCTCTTCTCAAACATAACATACTTTGCAAAGCCTTCTTGACATTTTTGGGAAAAGAGAAGAAATAATTTATGACAAAGAACAAAATGTCTTGGATGAAATTCCAACTTGAATACCTGGTCTGTCAATATTGTCCTTTCATGATTTTGCTGGTCGGGATCATCCTCCAGTGGAGCCTTTGGATCTGATCTCGAAAATGATTTAGAGTCGCCAGGTGAATGATTTCAGCCTTTCAAGTGTCTGATCGTTGTCCACCATCAACAATCAGATCTGAACTTGATACATGTACTGGGGTAAAATGCAAATGAAGCGCTGTATTCACAACCTCACGGAGATTGACTGAAGCAGCGTTTATCTACTTCCGCTTATGCAAAGCAAAAGCGTTTCGAGGGCTACCTGGCATAACTTCAGGCTTCGTCTAAGACTTATGAGACAAACACATCAACCCACAAACAAGTTTGTTCTCCCCAGTATGGTTGCCAGTATGTTAGCGCTTGAAATTTCACCTCAGGCTGAGAAAGGTAAACCTCAAGGCAACATCAAACCACTTAGCCTCGTAGCTAGCCCTACGGGGCAGGAGAGGGCTCTCTCCGGTCTATCTCAGTAAAGATCTTAAATTGGTGAGATGACGAATAGGGTAACACTGATTTTAGGCTAGTAAACTGATCAAAAGGGTTGATTTGGGGTTTTTGGTGGCAATTTGAGGAGATGGCAATTTTGGGTGCAGGGATTGGACACAATTTTTGCAGGGGGTTCTTTGGGGCGAGGTAGGAGACAGTATTGATGCCTTTGATTGAGGTGGATGATTAAGAATGACAGATTAGGAGTTAAGGAGAGCAAACAATAACTTTGAATTCTCCTTAAACAGTAGAAAACATTGAAATTAAGCAAACTTAAAAGCAAAGCATGACAGTCATGAGTTCTACTTTAACACTTCATTTGCCTAATGTGCAGAAGGAAAAGCAGGGAAATGATTCACATAACACACTTACAAGTACAAAGAGAAACACACCATCAATACATGTGACCACAAGAATCCCAAAAAGGAATGCAAAACCCTGGTCTTCCTTTGCCAAAAATTGCAGAGATACAGTGAATAATACAATAAGAGCTTCTCCCTCAAGAGTCCAACCTCTCCAACCATGAAAATGATTGAGAAAATACATAATATAGGCAAGCTAACACCTTTCCTTGCCTATAGGGGTCGAGCTCATCCTTCTAGGAGTTGTTTCAACGAATTCTAAACTGAGCACTAAAATCTAGGCAGTCAAAACAACTTGCCTCTATAAGCTAGGAAACCAATTCATTCATTAAATGTTTGCTATTTCATGAATGAATCTTCTAGAATAGGTAAATAAGTGCCTAAACATCATAAAATTACATCATTTACAACAGGGAGGATGAAAATCAACTCCCAAAAAGTCAAATCCAGTCAAACTGCGTTTTGCTGAGCTGTAGACTGAAATCCTGAGCAATTTGCCTGACGGGTCACGCGCCAAATCCTGACGAGTCGCGCGCATTTCAGAGCACTGTTGGGGCACTTCCAGGTGTCCAAATGAGGCAAGAGTAGGCTTGTTGGAAAGGTCTGAGAGTCTACGTTCCAACCCAACTGGAATTTCTGAATTTGGTTGTCATTTGCCCCTCCAAAATTGCAATCTCCCAAGACTGCTTTCTGTGTGTCAAAAATGTGGCAGAAAGTCATTTTTTGCTTGTTTTTTGACTTTCAGGAGGCCCAAAACTTCATAAAATCTCTTGGCAATGGGTGAGCTTGTATAAATTTTCATGAAAAATCTAGAAATGCTGAGTTTTTTGAAAATAGAGTTGCCAAGTGAAAGGGTCGTGCGGGGGGTGAGACCCGTCAAGCGGAAAAACCTGTGTATGGCACAAAAAATTCACAATTGACAAAATTTTCTCCAAATTTCTTGAAATTTGGGCTGGGAGTCCCCAATCAAGTACCATGCTCAGTCAAAGAGGCTTTGGCCAAAATTTGGAGTGGATTGGGCCTTTTCGTCGTTTTAGTGCCTTGGCCAACCTCCTTGGATCTGGCGATTGTAATTTTGACATTTCTCTAAAACCATGACACCTGTGCAAAATAGAAGGAGGTTTTTCTTCTTTGGCATGTTTTGGAAAAAAACCTCTCTCAGTTTTCTAAAATTCATCTTTGATTGCTCTGAAACATCTTTTGAGTGAAACTGATCCCGATGTGTGGAACAAGGGATTTTGCCGAAATGAAGCGAAATGAAGGGGATAAGGGGCTTCTAAATTCTTGGGAAAATTTTTGGGAGTGGGGAGGGATGTTAGGAAGCAAGGAAAAGTGGAATCTCAGAGATTGAGTGAGGGGAAGGGGTCCAAAAGGGCAAAACACAGGCCCAACCTAGAAAATTGCCAAGTTGTAGCTAGAAACTAGGGTTTGTGCGAAAATGAGGAATTTGGTGGATCTAAGGGATGGGAAGCATTTAATAAGGTACTTTAAGGATAAGGGAAGGTGTATGAACATCAGGATACAAGTTTTGCTAATGATTTGATCGTCCAAGAGAAATTGGCTTTCAGAACCCTAGGAGAGGGAAATGACCTTGCCAAGGGACAACTGAAGCATGAATAAGCTGTAAAATGACTCATTAGACACTGAAACGATAATGAAAATACTATGAATGATGATAGACTCAGCTGAATAGTGACATAGATTGGAATTTGGGAAACTTTGAAAAGAATGAGAGCAAACCCTAGACCTAATGCCTAGTGACCAAATTTTGCTCGAAAACTCTTTGAAATGACAAAATTTGACCTTGACACTTCAAAATCACTTTGTAAGAGCATATTTGATCACTGGAGGAAGGCTGGAAAGACTGACACTAACATTGGCTCCAATGGGGATGGTAGCTCCTTGGAGGTGCCAAGAACGACAGATCTTTGGGAGAGCAGACAGTGCCTTCGTCCATTGGGCAATGGAGTCAAAAACTCAAACTAAAATGCATGACTGAAAACTGATGACTTGACAACACAAATTGACTCTCACTCAACTAAAAACTGACTCAAGACTTAAACACAACCGACAAACTAGAAATGATGCTCAAAGGGGAGCTTATTCATCAAAACCTACTCTAACAGTTTCATTCATCACCTGATCAAGTGAAATGAAACAACCAATGCAACCAAGTAAGTATCCCATCTGCTGTTTGAAGTCTCCACAAGTGCTCACTTATGAACAAAAAAAGAGAACTACTGAAAGGCAACTCCCATGATAACTTAGAAACAGATTCGTTGAATGATATGAATTCTCTTTCCGCCTCCAAAAACACTGCATAAGGATCTTGAAGTTCATGCACACTGGGACTTAGCTTATCCAATGGATTACTTCTCTTCTCCTCATACCATGAATGCAAACTTTGATCTGAGCCTTGTGATGAGACCTCTGCTGAAAATAAGAAAGAAACTGGCTGCCGGATCAAGTTCATATCAGCACATGTTTCAAGCTCACATGTAGTCAATGGAGAAATACTTTGACTGCAAACCTCATCCAAAACATCAGCTATTCGATCATGAAAAACCTGAAAAGACTGCTGCAATGTATCCTTTAAAAATGTATTACATCCTTCTAGTTGTTCATCTTTTTCTTGAGAGATTTTACAAAGATTCTGCCTTATAAACTGAAATGCTTCGAAACAAAAGGGTATAGAATCTTCCTGCATCATCAAATCATCTTCCACAGCTTCATCTGTAATCTGTCCTTCAATTTCATTTGGTGGCTGCAAATCTAATGCTACAGGCTGCTCAAGAATGTTGTTATCTGTTTCATCCTCAACATTAACATTGAGAGATTGCTGATTTGTTATAGGCTGTTCATTTGAAGATTTACTATGCAATCTACCCTTCAAAAAATGAAATGATTCAAAACAAAATGGTACGGAGTCACCTTGAATCATTAAATCATGTGTGTGCACTTCCAATTCTTCATCTGCAACTTGACAATCAATGGCTTTTGGGGGTTGCAAATTTGAATATGAGAAGTCTTGAACAAAATTTTCATTGCTCTCAAGATGCTTCAAATCAAGACTTGTTGACATTTTATTTCTGATTGCATGGTAGTTATCTCTGATGAATTGAAACGAATCAAAACAAAAAGGCAAAGATCCTTCACATACTTCAAACTTTGATGCACTTTCCTCGTCAATGTCATAGCTAATATGTGATGGCTGAACATTGTATTCAAGCTGTTGAAAATGAACTTTTTCCTCCCACAAACTAGCTGCTTGTTTGATTGCAAAATTAGCTTCTTTTTGGAGAACATAATCATCATCATACTGATCAAACCGAGGCAAATCATCATCAAACATACACATCATATCAACAACTCTCTCTTCTTCAAAATGATCTATAAAATAATCACTATGACAACTGGGATCAGAAACAAAATGTTTTGGGTCAGCAACTTGTTCTTCTTCAATCAGCGAGCCTTGAACATCATAATCATTCCTTGTGTTGATCTTGTCCATCATCTTTTCCACTGCACTTACCAAAATTTCAAGCTTCACCTCTAGAGATGTTGATTTTTCCGGATCTATGTTTTTCATCTCTTCTTCTTTCAACCTTGCCCTTCGGATCAGCAGATGTGACTCTACATTTATTGCACTGTTTTGCATCTCTTGAAGTGTTGCAATATCCCTTTCTCTCAGCTGAAACTCCATCTCCGGATCAAAGGCACCCGGATAGTGCAAGAGAGTTGATCTAGGAGTAGGCCTTATATCAACTGGCATCGAATAATAAACTTGATTAAATCTGGCTGAAAACTGTTGTACTGTCTCCCCTGGTAGTCTTTTCAGCTGGTTGTACTCTTCTACAATCAAGAAAAGGTTCTGCCCGATCATCCACCTGTCGAGAAAAACTTTGACAAACTGTTGAAAATCTGAGATGCTCGCATCAGGCAGGGCTTTGAACCAACTCTTCACTTTAGCTTGCAAAGAAAGAGCAAAAAGCCTTATACTAACATCTTCTTCATCAACTTCAAAAAGATCTAGAAAATTCTCAAAATTCTGCACATGTTGCTCAGCGTTGACATTCTTACATTCACCATCAAACCTCGGCAAGTATAGATCATAGTTTTTGGGGAAAGCATGGAGAACAGAAGGTAAAACAAGAGGTTTATACCGATCTGGAATTTTACAAGTTGTATGGGTATGTATAGCAGGTGTAGAATTAGTCTTGGTTGCTTGGGGCTCATCAATTTGAAGTTGGTCTTCACAAAATTCGGAAAAAGGAACCTGATCAAGCTCAAAGGCATGCAAATCTTTGGTATTCACAATCTTCAAAGGGAAAGAATCAACTGCAGGCCGAGGATCTCTTCTCAAACATAGCATACTTTGCAAAGCCTTCTTGACATTTTTGGGAAAAGAGAAGAAATAATTTATGACAAAGAACAAAATGTCTTGGATGAAATTCCAACTTGAATACCTGGTCTGTCCATATTGTCCTTTGATGTTTTTGCTGGTCGGGATCATCCTCTAGTGGAGTCTTTGGATCTGATCTCGAAAATGATTTAGTTGCCAGCTGAATGATTCCAGCCTTTCAAGTGTCTGATCGTTGTCCACCATCAACAATCAGATCTGAACTTGATACATGTACTAGGGTAAAATGCAAATGAAGCGCTGTATTCACAAGCTCACGGAGATTGACTGAAGCAGTGTTTATCTACTTCCGCTTATGCAAAGCAAAAGCGTTTCGAAGGCTACCTGACATAACTTCAGGCTCTGTCTAAGACTTATGAGACAAACACATCAACCCACAAACAAGTTTGTTCTCCCCAGTATGGTCGCTGGTATGTTAGTGCTTGAAATTTCACCTCAGGCTGAGAAAGGTAAACCTCAAGGCAACATCAAACCACTTAGCCTCGTAGCTAGCCCTACGGGGCAGGAGAGGGCTCTCTCCGGTCTATCTCGGTAAAGATCTTAAATTGGTGAGATGACCAATAGGGTAACACTGATTTTAGGCTAGTAAACTGATCAAAAGGGTTGATTTGGGGTTTTTAGGGTTTTTGGTGGCAATTTGAGGAGATGGCAATTTTGGGTGCGGGGATTGGACACAGTTTCTGCAGGGGGTTCTTTGGGGCGAGGTAGGAGACAGTATTGATGCCTCTGATTGAGGTGGATGATTAAGAATGATAGATTATGAGTTAAGGAGAGAAAACAATAACTTTGAATCCTCCTTAAACAATAGAAAACATTGAAATTAAGCAAACTTAAAAGCAGAGCATGACAGTCATGAGTTCTACTTTAACACTTCATTTGCCTAATGTGCAGAAGGAAAAGCAAGGAAATGATTCACATAACACACTTACAAGTACAAAGAGAAACACACCATCAATACATGTGACCACAAGAATCCCAAAAAGGACTGCAAAACCCTGGTCTTCCTTTGCCAAAAATTGCAGAGATACAGTGAATAATACAATAAGAGCTTCTCCCTCAAGAGTCCAACCTCTCCAACCATGAAAATGATTGAGAAAATACATAATATAGGCAAGGTAACACCTTTCCTTGCCTCTAGGGGTCGAGATCATCCTTCTAGGAGCTGTTTCAACGAATTCTAAACTAAGCACTAAAATCTAGGCAGTCAAAACAACTTGCCTCTATAAGCTAGGAAACCAATTCATTCATTAAATGTTTGCTATTTCATGAATGAATCTTCTAGAATAGGTAAATAAGTGCCTAAACATCATAAAATTACATCATTTACAATAGGGAGGATGAAAATCAACTCCCAAAAAGTCAAATCCAGTCAAACTGCGTTTTACTGAGCTGTAGGCTGAAATCCTGAGCAATTTGCCTGACGGGTCGCGCGCCTTTGAGAGCACTTTTGGGGCACTTCTAGGTGTCCAAATGAGGCAAGACTAGGATTGTTGGAAAGCTCTTGAGTCTACTTTCCAACCCAACTATAATTACGGAATTTGGTTGTCATTTGCCCCTCCAAAATTGCAATCTCCCAAGACTGCTTTCTGTGTGTCAAAAATGTGGCAGAAAGTCATTTTTTGCTTGTTTTTTGACTTTCAGGAGGCCCAAAACTTCATAAAATCTCTTGGAAATGGGTGAGAATCTGTAACTTTTCATGAAAAATCCAGAAATGCTGATTTTTTTGAAAATAGAGTTGCCAAGTGAAAGGGTCGCGCGGGGGGTGAGACCCATCAAGCGGAAAAACCTGTGTATGGCACAAAAAATTCACAATTGACAAAATTTTCTCCAAATTTCTTGAAATTTGGGCCGGGAGTCCCCAATCAAGTACCATGCTCATTCAAAGAGGCTTTGGCCAAAATTTGGAGTGGATCGGGCCTTTTCCGACGTTTTAGTGCCTTGGCCAACCTCCTTGGATCTGGGGATTGTAATTTTGAAATTTCTCTAAAACCATGACACTTGTGCAAAAAGAGAAGGAGGTTTTTCTTCTTTGATATGTTTTGGACAAAAACCTCTCTCCGTTTTCCAAAATTCATCTTTGATTGCTCTAAAACATCTTTTGAGTGAAACTGATCCCGATGTCTGGAACAAGGGATTTTGCCGAAATGAATCGAAATGAAGGGGATAAGGGGCTTCTAAATTCTTGGGAAAATTTTTGGGAGTGGGGAGGGATGTTAGGAAGCAAGGGAAAGTGGAATCTCAGAGATTGAGTGAGGGGAAGGGGTCCAAAAGGGCAAAACACAGGCCCAACCTAGAAAATTGCCAAGTTGTAGCTAGAAACTAGGGTTTGTGCGAAAATGAGGAATTTGGCGGATCTAAGGGATGGGAAGCATTTAATAAGGTACTTTAAGGATAGGGGAAGGTGTATGAACATTAGGATACAATTTTTGCTAATGATTTGAACGTCCAAGAGAAATTGGCTTTCAAAACCCTAGGAGAGGGAAATGACCTTGCCAAGGCACAACTAAAGCATGAATAAGTTGTAAAATGACTCATTAGACACTGACACGATAATCAAAACCCTATGAATGATGATAGACTCAGCTGAATAGTGACATAGATTGGCATTTGGGCAACTTTGAAAAGAATGAGAGCAAACCCTAGACCTAATGCCTAGTGACCAAATTTTGCTTGAAAACTCTTTGAAATGACAAAATTTGACCTTGACACTTAAAAATCACTTTGTAAGAGCATATTTGATCACTGGAGGAAGGCTGGAAAGACTGACACTAACGTTGGATCGAATGCGGATGGTAGCTCCTTGGAGGTGCCAAGAACGACAGATCTTTGGGAGAGCAGACAGTGCCTTCGTCCATTGGGCAATGGAGTAAAAAACTCAAACTAAAATGCATGACTGAAAATTGATGACTTGACAACACAAATTGACTCTCACTCAACTAAAAAATGACTCAAGACTTAAACACAACCGACAAACTAGAAATGATGCTCAAAGGGGAGCTTATTCATCAAAACCTACTCTAACAGTTTCATTCATCACCTGATCAAGTGAAATGAAACAACCAATGCAACCAAGTAAGTATCCCATCTGTTGTTCGAAGTCTCCGCAAGTGCTCACTTATGAACAACAAAAGAGAACTACTGAAAGGCAACTCCCATGATAACTTAGAAACAGATCCGTTGAATGATATGAATTCTCTATCCGCCTCCAAAAACACTGCATAAGGATCTTGAAGTTCATGCACACTGGGACTTAGCTTATCCAATGGATTACTTCTCTTCTCCTCATACCATGAATGCAAACTTTGATCTGAGCCTTGTGATGAGACCTCTGCTGAAAATAAGAAAGAAACTGGCTGCCAGATCAGGTTCATATCAGCACATGTTTCAAGCTCACATGTAGTCAATGGAGAAAGACTTTGACTGCAAACCTCATCAAAAACATCAGCTATTGGATCATGAAAAACCTGAAAAGACTGCTGCAATGTATCCTTTGAAAATGTATTACATCCTTCTAGCTGTTCATCTTTTTCTTGAGAGATTTTACAAAGATTCTACCTTATAAACTGAAATGCTTTGAAACAAAAGGGTATAGAATCTTCCTGCATCATCAAATCATCTTCCACAGCTTCATCTGTAATATGCCCTTCAATTTCATTTGGTGGCTGCAAATATAATGCTACAGGATGCTCAAGAATTTTGTTATCTGTCTCATCCTCAACATTAACACTGAGAGATTGCTGATTTGTTATAGGCTGTTCATTTGAAGATTTACTATGCAATCTACCCTTCAAAAACTGAAATGATTCAAAATAGAATGGTACGGAGTCACCTTGAATCATTAAATCATGTGTGTGCACTTCCAAGTATTCATCTGCAACTTGACAATCAATGGCTTTCGGGGGTTGCAAATCTGAATATGAGAAGTCTTGAACAAAATTTTCATTGCTCTCAAGATGCTTCAAATCAAGACTTGTTGACATTTGATTTCTGATTGCATGGTAGTTATCTTTGATGAACTGAAACGAATCAAAACAAAAAGGCAAAGATCCTTCACTTACTTCAATCTTTGATGCACTTTCCTCGTCAATGTCATAGCTGATATGTGATGGTTGAACATTGTATTCAAGCTGCTGAAAATGAACTTTTTCCTCCGACAAACTAGCTGCTTGTTTGATTGCAAGATTAGCTTCTTTTTGGAGAACATAATCATCATCATACTGATCAAACCGAGGCAAATCTTCATCAAACATACACATCATATCAACAACTCTCTCTTCTTCACAATGATCTATAAAACAATCACTATGACAACTGGGATCAGAAACAAAATGTTTTGGGTCAACAACTTGTTCTTCTTCAATCAGCAAGCCTTGAATATCATAATCATTCCTTGTGTTGATCTTCTCCATCATCTTTTCCACTGCACTTACCAAAATGTCAAGCTTCACCTCTAGAGATGTTGATTTTTCTGGATCTATGTTTTTCATCTCTTCTTCTTTCAACCTTGCCCTTCGGATCAGCAGATGTGACTCTACATTTATTGCACTGTTTTGCATCTCATGAAGTGTTGCAATATCCCTTTCTCTCAGCTGAAACTCCATCTCTGGATCAAAGGCACCCGGATAGTGCAAGAGAGCTGATCTAGGAGTAGGCCTTATATCAACTGGCATCGAATAATAAACTTGATTAAATCTGGCTGAAAACTGTTGTACTGTCTCCCCTGGTAGTCTTTTCAGCTGGTTGTACTCTTCTACAATCAAGAAAAGGTTTTGCCCGATCATCCACCTGTCGAGAAAAACTTTGACAAACTGCTGAAAATTTGAGATGCTCGCATCAGGCAGGGCTTTGAACCAACTCTTCACTTTAGCTTGCAAAGAAAGAGCAAAAAGCCTTATACTAACATCTTCTTCATCAACTTCAAAAAGATCTAGAAAATTCTCAAAATTCTGCACATGTTGCTCAGCGTTGACATTCTTACATTCACCATCAAACCTCGGCAAGTATAGATCATAGTTTTTGGGGAAAGCATGGAGAACAGAAGGTAAAACAAGAGGTTTATACCGATCTGGAATTTTACAAGGTGTATGGGTATGTACAGCAGGTGTAGAATTAGTCTTGGTTGCTTGGGGCTCATCAATTTGAAGATGGTCATCACAAAATTCAGAAAAAGGAACCTGATCAAGCTCAAAGGCATGCAAATCTTTGGTATTCACAATCTTCAAAGGGAAAGAATCAACGGCAGGCCGAGGATCTCTTCTCAAACATAACATACTTTGCAAAGCCTTCTTGACATTTTTGGGAAAAGAGAAGAAATAATTTATGACAAAGAACAAAATGTCTTGGATGAAATTCCAACTTGAATACCTGGTCTGTCCATATTGTCCTTTCATGTTTTTGCTGGTCGGGATCATCCTCCAGTGGAGTCTTTGGATCTGATCTCGAAAATGATTTAGAGTCACCATGTGAATGATTTCAGCCTTTCAAGTTTCTGATCGTTGTCCACCATCAACAATCAGATCTGAACTTGATACATGTACTGGGGTAAAATGCAAATGAAGCGCTGTATTCACAAGCTCCAGAGATTGACTGAAGCAGTGTTTATCTACTTCCGCTTATGCAAAGCAAAAGCGTTTCGAAGGCTACCTGGCATAACTTCAGGCTCCGTCTAAGACTTATGAGACAAACACATCAACCCACAAACAAGTTTGTTCTCCACAGTATGGTCGCCAGTATGTTAGCGCTTGAAATTTCACCTCAGGCTGAGAAAGGTAAACCTCAAGGCAACATCAAACCACTTAGCCTCGTAGCTAGCCCTACGGGGCAGGAGAGGGCTCTCTCCGGTCTATCTCAGTAAAGATCTTAAATTGGTGAGATGACCAATAAGGTAACACTGATTTTAGGCTAGTAAACTGATCAAAAGTGTTGATTTGGGGTTTTTAGGGTTTTTGGTGGCAATTTGAGGAGATGGCAATTTTGGGTGTGGGGATTGGACACAATTTCTGCAGGGGGTTCTTTGGGGCGAGGTAGGAGAAAGTATTGATGCCTTTGATTGAGGTGGATGATTAAGAATGACAGATTAGGAGTTAAGGAGAGCAAGCAATAACTTTGAATTCTCCTTAAACAATATAAAACATTGAAATTAAGCAAACTTAAAAGCAGAGCATGACAGTCATGAGTTCTACTTTAACACTTCATTTGCCTAATGTGCAGAAGGAAAAGCAAGGAAATGATTCACATAACACACTTACAAGTACAAAGAGAAACACACCATCAATACATGTGACCACAAGAATCCCAAAAAGGACTGCAAAACCCTGGTCTTCCTTTGCCAAAAATTGCAGAGATACAGTGAATAACACAATAAGAGCTTCTCCCTCAAGAGTCCAACCTCTCCAACCATGAAAATGATTGAGAAAATACATAATATAGGCAAGCTAACACCTTTCCTTGCCTCTAGGGATCGAGCTCATCCTTCTAGGAGCTGTTTCAACCAATTCTAAACTGAGCACTAAAATCTAGGCAGTCAAAACAACTTGCCTCTATAAGCTAGGAAACCAATTCATTCATTAAATGTTTGCTATTTCATGAATGAATCTTCTAGAATAGGTAAATAAGTGCCTAAACATCATAAAATTACATCATTTACAACAGGGAGGATGAAAATCAACTCCCAAAATGTCAAATCTAGTCAAACTGCATTTTGCTGAGCTGTAGGCTGAAATCCTGAGCAATTTGCCTGATGGGTCGCGCGCCAAATCCTAACGGGTTGCGCGCCTTTGAGAGCACTTTTGGGGCACTTCCAGGTGTACAAATGAGGCAATAGTAGGCTTTTTGGAAAGGTCTGTGAGTATACTTTCCAATGCAACTGGAATTTTTGAATTTGGTTGTCATTTGCCCCTCCAAAATTGAAATCTTCCAAGACTGCTTTCTGTGTGTCAAAAATGTGGCAGAAAGTCATTTTTTGCTTGTTTTTTGACTTTCAGAAGGCCCAAAACTTCATAAAATCTCTTGGAAATGGGTGAGCATGTATAAATTTTCATGACAAATCCAGAAATGCTGAGTTTTTTGAAAATAGAGTTGCCAAGTGAAAGGGTCGCGCGGGGGGTGAGCCCCGTCAAGCGGAAAAACCTGTGTATGGCACAAAAAATTCACAATTGACAAAATTTTCTCCAAATTTCTTGAAATTTGGGCTGGGAGTCCCCAATCAAGTACCATGCTCAGTCAAATAGGATTTGGCAAAAATTTGGAGTGGATTGGGCCTTTTCCGTCGTTTTAGTGCCTTGGCCAACCTCCTTGGATCTGGCGATTGTAATTTTGACATTTCTCTAAAACCATGACACCTGTGCAAAAAGAGAAGGAGGTTTTTCTTCTTTGGCATGTTTTGGAAAAAAACCTCTCTCAGGTTTCCAAAATTCATCTTTGATTGCTCTGAAACATCTTTTGAGTGAAACTGATCCCGATGTGTGGAATAAGGGATTTTGCCGAAATGAAGCGAAATGAAGGGGATAAGGGGCTTCTAAATTCTTGGGAAAATTTTTGGGAGTGGGGAGGGATGTTAGGAAGCAAGGAAAAGTGGAATCTCAGAGATTGAGTGAGGGGAAGGGGTCCAAAAGGGCAAAACACAGGCCCAACCTAGAAAATTGCCAAGTTGTAGCTAGAAACTAGGGTTTGTGCGAAAATGAGGAATTTGGTGGATCTAAGGGATGTGAAGCATTTAATAAGGTACTTTAAGGATAGGGGAAGGTGTATGAACATTAGGATACAATTTTTGCTAATGATTTGAACGTCCAAGAGAAATTGGCTTTCAAAACCCTAGGAGAGGGAAATGACCTTGCCAAGGCACAACTGAAGCATGAATAAGCTGTAAAATGACTCATTAGACACTGACACGATAATCAAAACCCTATGAATGATGATAGACTCAGCTGAATAGTGACATAGATTGGCATTTGGGCAACTTTGAAAAGAATGAGAGCAAACCCTAGACCTAATGCCTAGTGACCAAATTTTGCTTGAAAACTCTTTGAAATGACAAAATTTGACCTTGACACTTAAAAATCACTTTGTAAGAGCATATTTGATCACTGGAGGAAGGCTGGAAAGACTGACACTAATGTTGGATCGAATGCGGATGGTAGCTCCTTGGAGGTGCCAAGAACGACAGATCTTTGGGAGAGCAGACAGTGCCTTCGTCCATTGGGCAATGAGGTCAAAAACTCAAACTAAAATGCATGACTGAGAACTGATGACTTGACAACACAAATTGACTCTCACTCAACTAAAAACTGACTCAAGACTTAAACACAACCAACAAACTAGAAATGATGCTCAAAGGGGAGCTTATTCATCAAAACCTACTCTAACAGTTTCATTCATCACCTGATCAAGTGAAATGAAACGACCAATGCAACCAAGTAAGTATCCCATATGCTGTTCGAAGTCTCCGCAAGTGCTCACTTATGAACAAAAAAAGAGAACTACTGAAAGGCAACTCCCATGATAACTTAGAAACAGATCCGTTGAATGATATGAATTCTCTATCCGCCTCCAAAAACACTGCATAAGGATCTTGAAGTTCATGCACACTGGGACTTAGCTTATCCAATGGATTACTTCTCTTCTCCTCATACCATGAATGCAAACTTTGATCTGAGCCTTGTGACGAGACCTCTGCTGAAAATAAGAAAGAAACTGGCTGCCGGATCAAGTTCATATCAGCACATGTTTCAAGCTCACATGTAGTCAATGGAGAAAGACTTTGACTGCAAACCTCATCCAAAACATCAGCTATTGGATCATGAAAAACCTGAAAAGACTGCTGCAATGTATCCTTTGAAAATGTATTACATCCTTCTAGCTGTTCATCTTTTTCTTGAGAGATTTTACAAAGATTCTACCTTATAAACTAAAATGCTTCGAAACAAAAGGGTATAGAATCTTCCTGCATCATCAAATCATCTTCCACAGCTTCATCTGTAATCTGCCCTTCAATTTCATTTGGTGGATGCAAATCTAATGCTACAAGCTGCTCAAGAATTTTTTTATCTGTTTCATCCTCAACATTAACACTGAGAGATTGCTGATTTGTTGTAGGCTGTTCATTTGAAGATTTACTATGCAATCTACCCTTCAAAAACTGAAATGATTCAAAACAGAATGGTACGGAGTCACCTTGAATCATTAAATCATGTGTGTGCACTTCCAAGTCTTCATCTGCAACTTGACAATCAATGGCTTTCGGGGGTTGCAAGTCTGAATATGAGAAGTCTTGAACAAAATTTTCATTGCTCTCAAGATTCTTCAAATCAAGACTTGTTGACATTTGATTTCTGATTGCATGGTAGTTATCTCTGATGAAATGAAACGAATCAAAACAAAAAGGCAAAGATCCTTCACTTACTTCAAACTTTGATGCACTTTCCTTGTTAATGTCATAGCTGATATGTGATGGCTGAACATTGTATTCAAGCTGTTGAAAATGAACTTTTTCCTCCCACAAACTAGCTGCTTGTTTGATTGCAAGATTAGCTTATTTTTGGAGAACATAATCATCATCATACTGATCAAACCGAGGCAAATCTTCATCAAACATACACATCATATCAACAACTCTCTCTTCTTCACAATGATCTATAAAACAATCACTATGACAACTGGGATCAGAAACAAAATGTTTTGGGTCAACAACTTGTTCTTCTTCAATCAGCAAGCCTTGAATATCATAATCATTCCTTGTGTTGATCTTCTCCATCATCTTTTCCACTGCACTTACCAAAATGTCAAGCTTCACCTCTAGAGATGTTGATTTTTCTGGATCTATGTTTTTCATCTCTTCTTCTTTCAACCTTGCCCTTCGGATCAGCAGATGTGACTCTACATTTATTGCACTGTTTTGCATCTCATGAAGTGTTGCAATATCCCTTTCTCTCAGCTGAAACTCCATCTCTGGATCAAAGGCACCCGGATAGTGCAAGAGAGCTGATCTAGGAGTAGGCCTTATATCAACTGGCATCGAATAATAAACTTGATTAAATCTGGCTGAAAACTGTTGTACTATCTCCCCTGGTAGTCTTTTCAACTGGTTGTACTCTTCTACAATCAAGAAAAGGTTATGCTCGATCATCCACCTGTCGAGAAAAACTTTGACAAACTGCTGAAAATCTGAGATGCTCGCATCAGGCAGGGCTTTGAACCAACTCTTCACTTTAGCTTGCAAAGAAAGAGCAAAAAGCCTTATACTAACATCTTCTTCATCAACTTCAAAAAGATCTAGAAAATTCTCAAAATTTTGCACATGTTGCTCAGCGTTGACATTCTTACATTCACCATCAAACCTCGGCAAGTATAGATCATAGTTTTTGGGGAAAGCATGGAGAACAGAAGGTAAAACAAGAGGTTTATACCGATCTGGAATTTTACAAGGTGTATGGGTATGTACAACAGGTGTAGAATTAGTCTTGGTTGCTTGGGGCTCATCAATTTGAAGATGGTCATCACAAAATTCGGAAAAAGGAACCTGATCAAGCTCAAAGGCATGAAAATATTTGGTATTCACAATCTTCAAAGGGAAAGAATCAACTGCAGGCCGAGGATCTATTCTCAAAAATAGCATACTTTGCAAAGCCTTCTTGACATTTTTGGGAAAAGAGAAGAAATAATTTATGACAAAGAACAAAATGTCTTCGATGAAATTCCAACTTGAATACCTGGTCTGTCCATATTGTCCTTTCATGTTTTTGCTGGTCGGGATCATCCTCTAGTGGAGTCTTTGGATATGATCTCGAAAATGATTTAGAGTTGCCAGGTGAATGATTTCAGCCTTTCAAGTGTCTGATCGTTGTCCACCATCAACAATCAGATCTGAACTTGATACATGTACTGGGGTAAAATGCAAATGAAGCGCTGTATTCACAAGCTCACGGAGATTGACTGAAGCAGCGTTTATCTACTTCCGCTTATGCAAAGCAAAAGCGTTTCGAAGGCTACCTGGCATAACTTCAGGCTCCATCTAAGACTTATGAGACAAACACATCAACCCACAAACAAGTTTGTTCTCCCCAGTATGGTCGCCAGTATGTTAGCGCTTGAAATTTCACCTCAGGCTGAGAAAAGTAAACCTCAAGGCAACATCAAACCACTTAGCCTCGTAGCTAGCCCTACGGGGCAGGAGAGGGCTCTCTCCGGTCTATCTCGGTAAAGATCTTAAATTGGTGAGATGACCAATAGGGTAACACTGATTTTAGGCTAGTAAACTGATCAAAAGGGTTGATTTGGGGTTTTTAGGGTTTTTGGTGGCAATTTGAGGAGATGGCAATTTTGGGTGCGGGGATTGGACACAGTTTCTGCAGGGGGTTCTTTGGGGCGAGGTAGGAGACAATATTGATGCCTTTGATTGAGGTGGATGATTAAGAATGAAAGATTAGGAGTTAAGGAGAGCAAACAATAACTTTGAATTCTCCTTAAACAGTAGAAAACATTGAAATTAAGCAAACTTAAAAGCAGAGCATGACAGTCATGAGTTCTACTTTAACACTTCATTTGCCTAATGTGCAGAAGGAAAAGCAAGGAAATGATTCACATAACACACTTACAAGTACAAAGAGAAACACACCATCAATACATGTGACCACAAGAATCCCAAAAAGGACTGCAAAACCCTGGTCTTCCTTTGCCAAAAATTGCAGAGATACAATGAATAATACAATAAGAGCTTCTCCCTCAAGAGTCCAACCTCTCCAACCATGAAAATGATTGAGAAAATACATAATATAGGCAAGCTAACACCTTTCCTTGCCTCTAGGGGTCGAGCTCATCCTTCTAGGAGCTGTTTCAACCAATTCTAAACTGAGCACTAAAATCTAGGCATTCAAAACAACTTGCCTCTATAAGCTAGGAAACCAATTCATTCATTAAATGTTTGCTATTTCATGAATGAATCTTCTAGAATAGGTAAATAAGTGCCTAAACATAATAAAATTACATCATTTACAACAGGGAGGATGAAAATCAACTCCCAAAAAGTCAAATCCAGTTAAACTGCGTTTTGCTGAGCTGTAGGCTGAAATCCTGAGCAATTTGCCTGACGGGTCGCACGCCAAATCCTGACGGGTCGCGCGCCTTTGAGAGCACGTTTGGGGCACTTCCAGGTGTCCAAATGAAGCAAGAGTAGGCTTGTTGGAAAGGTCTGTGAGTCTACTTTGCAACCCAACTGGAATTTTGGAATTTAGTTGTCATTTGCCCCTCCAAAATAGCAATATCCCAAGATTGCTTTCTGTGTGTCAAAAATGTGGCAGAAAGTCATTTTTCGCTTGTTTTTTGACTTTCAGGAGGCCCAAAACTTCATAAAATCTTTTGGAAATGGGTGAGCATGTGTAAATTTTCATGAAAAATCTAGAAATGCTGTTTTTTTTTTTAAATAGAGTTTCCAAGTGAAAGGGTCACGCGGGAGGTGAGACCCGTCAAGCGGAAAATCCTGTGTATGGCACAAAAAATTCACAATTGACAAAATTTTCTCCAAATTTCTTGAAATTTGGGCTGGGAGTCCCCAATCAACTACCATGCTCATTCAAAGAGGCTTTGGCAAAAATTTGGAGTGGATCGGGCCTTTTCCGTCGTTTTAGTGTCTTGGCCAACCTCCTTGGATCTGGCGATTGTAATTTTGACATTTCTCTAAAACCATGACACCTGTGCAAAAAGAGAAGGAGGTTTTTCTTCTTTGGCATGTTTTGGACAAAAACCTCTCTCAGGTTTCCAAAATTCATCTTTGATTGCTCTGAAACATCTTTTGAGTGAAACTGATCCCGATGTGTGGAACAAGGGATTTTGCCGAAATGAAGCGAAATGAAGGGGATAAGGGGCTTCTAAATTCTTGGGAAAATTTTTGGAAGTGGGGAGGGATGTTAGGAAGCAAGGGAAAGTGGAATCTCAGAGATTGAGTGAGGGGAAGGGGTCCAAAAGGGCAAAACACAGGCCCAACCTAGAAAATTGCCAGGTTGTAGCTAGAAACTAGGGTTTGTGCGAAAATGAGGAATTTGGCGGATCTAAGGGATGGGAAGCATTTAATAAGGTACTTTAAGGATAGGGGAAGGTGTATGAACATCAGGATACAAGTTTTTCTAATGATTTGACCGTCCAAGAGAAATTGGCTTTCAAAACCCTAGGAGAGGGAAATGACCTTGCCAAGGCACAACTGAAGCATGAATAAGTTGTAAAGTGACTCATTAGACGCTGACACGATAATGAAAACCCTATGAATGATGATAGACTCAGCTGAATAGTGACATAGATTGGCATTTGGGCAACTTTGAAAAGAATGAGGGCAAACGCTAGACCTAATGCCTAGTGACCAAATTTTGCTTGAAAACTCTTTGAAATGACAAAATTTGACCTTGACACTTAAAAATCACTTTGTAAGAGCATATTTGATCACTGGAGGAAGGCTGGAAAGACTGACACTAACAGGTATCCTGGAAGGGCTTGGTGAAAAGTAAGACTGAGGGAGGGCTAGGTCTCAGAGATCCTCACTCACTGAACCAAGTAATGGGGGCTAAGCTTTGGTGGCGCTGGATGAAGGGAGGAGATGACCTATGGAAAATAATATGGACAAAAAAATATAATATTCCAACAAACCCAGAGGATATATTAAGAATAAGGGACACCCCGAAAGGGTCTACAATATGGAATCTGGCTAGTCAAAACAGGGAGATAATAACTAAACATGCTTTCTAGGAAATCAGGAATGGCAGCTCTGCCAAGTTCTGGGAAGAAGCCTGGCAGCAAAGAGAAAGACTGAATGGATTACAAGCTTTAAGCAATATATGTCAAAAGGCAAAAGAGGAAGGGATGAATTTTGTAAGGGACTTCTGGAAGGAGGGGGGCCAAGAAGAATTATGGAGAACCTGGAAGAATCCGGACGAATGGATTGGACAGATTGATAGAGAACAAAGGGAAATATATCTAAAAGAAATGCAGACAAGGAAAATACCTATAAGACCAAGACTAGACATATTGCGATGGGGTCACACAATGAATGGAAATTTCATGATTAAAGAAGCATATCACATCTTCACGCCGAGAGAACCAGACGATATGGCAATTGATTGGAATCAAATCTGGAGAAGAAATTGGTGGCCAAAAGTGGCCCACTTCCTATGGCTGGTATGTAAAGGCCGCATTTTGACCTGGGACCAACTTCAAAAGCATGGGATTCATGGCCCTCCCCGATGCAGTCTATGCAAACAAGATCAGGAAACACAGGAACATCTCCTGAATTCATGTAATGGAGCACAGCAGCAATGGGAAGAAGTTAGGAAACTCTTTGGAAGGACACACAGAGATCAACAAAGTATCAGGGACACAATTAAACAATGGGGATGAGGCCAATTCACAAGCCCGGTGGTAAGACGAGCCTGGAGTCTAGCAGTAGGCATGAATATGTGGATGATTTGGAAAGAAAGAAACAGAAGAATCTTCCGAAACAAAGAGATGTCGAAAGAACAAATCTGGGGAAAAACATTGAGTCATATTCGAGAGACCATCTTAGCGGACACCTGGAGCACAGAGGACTGGGAAACGACGCCGGAAGAAGACCTAATTTTAAGGAAGCTGAACCTACATCAAGGAATGGTGGCTCCACAGATGTGGAAACAACCCAATATAGGATGCAACAGTACCATGCACTTCTCTCGCCCCTTGGTAGGATTCATAAAGTTAAATTTCGATGGAGCATCCAAAGGCAACCCAGGCCCGGCGGGGATTGGAGGCCTCTTTCGAGATGACCAAGGCAGAACAAAATGGATTTACTCAAACAATGGTGGCATCATGAGCAACAATGAAGCCGAATTGATGGCAATACGTTAAGGACAAAAGATAACAATAAAAAACAGATACAACAACCCGGAAGTGGAAGGAGACTCCCAAATAGTAACACACATAATTAAAAAACTTAATAATGGGACCTCATGGGACAAAGTTACTCAGAGTTGGAGGACGGCTAGCCTGATTCAAGAGCTAGAAATTATCTTAAAAATATTTGAGTACATGATCATTAAGCATGTCAGAAGAGAGGGTAATAGAGCAGCAAATTTTCTTGCAAATTGGGGAAGCCAGGAACAAGGAGGGAAATTGGATAGTACATGGGCCTCACATTCGGAGAAGCCAGAATTTGAGCCGCTTAGAATGATATTAATCCAAGACCATAATGAAGACACGATCCAAAGACAATAGAGACAGATGGCCCCCGATCGGGGTGTGGAGAAAAGCAGGTGAGAGTGGCAGGAAAAATCATGATTGCACAGGACAGAGGATTCCTTCCCTAGCAGTAGTGTCGTCCTTCCCGCCATGGTAGTGTACTGCATGTCAGCGCACATCTCAAGAAATTGGAGTGGGAGAAGTGGAATGAAAGAGGAAAGTAGAATTGGCGGCGGTAGTGGGAGAGGGAGTGGGACAGGTGGTTTATATCATTCAAAGGTGGCGAAGGGTAGAAGGATAGGTAAGCCGCACTGGGAGGAAGAGAAGCAGAGAGCAACACAAACAGAGGGAGCCTCTACAGAAAATTGTGATTTCAGGTATGTCATTTCTGGACCTTCCTTTGTTTTTTTCTCTGTCTTGATTGGTATGTTGGACGAAAGCAGAATGTTGGATGCCTCTGGGGAAGAAGAGAGCAGGCGCGGGGTTGCCTTTTACTCTGCCATGCACTATGTAAGTGAAATGGGGCTGAACCAGGGAAGGGTACAAGACGGGGGGAAAAAATGTGGACCAGCAGATAGTCTGGGGAGAAACACGGAGGGTCGAACCGCTCAACCCACAACAAAGGACAAGAGGGAGGCAGAAGGCAGGACATGAAAACCAGGCACCTGGCTCAGGAATTGGTTCATACAACAGTAGGCCTTCTTGCCTTCCTTCATCTGGGAGAAGATAATCACCGCAATCTCCAGACAAATGAAGGTGACTACAGTAGGGGAGGTGGGATAAAAACCAAGAAAATTAGGGAGGAGGGAAATTTTGTAAATCCTCGAAATCTGACCTCTGTGAATGAAAATTGTAAACAGGAAACGGTAAAAGGAAGGATGGCATGCCTAGGCCACGGAAGGGGGCATGGAGGCAGAGGACATCCAAGTCAGTGGAATTGAGAGGACCCGTCAACTGCTGCACCGGCTAGCCAACGCAGAGGTAGGAGATCCATGCTGACAACAGTCCAGGAAGCTGCTAGAGCTTACAGAGAAGGCATGGATGATGACATCCGCCAACTTATTCAAGAAATGGAGGCAAACGTGATGGAAGAACAGTCTGACCCAAAGATAGAAGAGTGGGCAGAAATAATCCAAGACCCTGGTAACACCCGTGGACGGATGACGCTCTACCAGCAAGCTCTTCATGTCTATTGGATGTTAAAACGCCTTCTTGCGAAGGCGTTGGAGCAGGTGGCAGGGGAAGTGGTTGAAATCGCCCAAGGGATGCCAAACCTGAAAAAAGAAATGAAGAATTTGCAGGTGATCATGATGATGCAGGATAACAAGTTGGATGAGATACAACAAAGGCTGGCTCAGATGGCTCAAATGACTCAAACTCATGCAGAACCCATGGATACCCCCGTAAATGCTGATGATCGGAAGGAATGATCCTTCAATGCTTCTCCTGTTTTTAGAGAATAGTTTTTGTCTTCAGTTGTTTCATGCTCGTTCTTAGTTTGTTAAGTACTTTTAACTATTTAGTGCACATAGCCTGGATGGAAAGACTAGTAAAATTTTGGTTTTGGAATGCTTATAGCAAACTTAGGTGGCCAACAGACTTGGTTTCCCTTCAGGACAGGTTGAGGCCACCAAAATGATGTATCTGGTCTCATTGGTCAATATAAATAGAAAAGGAAGGCACTACCTACACTTACAAAAAAAAGAAATAAATCTATAATGAAATAAAATGTTTATTTGATCCTTTTAGAGTGAGCTCAATTTTGTTAAGAACAAAGTGACAAACTATTCCATAAATTCATATACTACATTAAGACAATTTATATCTAAAACTATAAAAAGAAAATTTTATTCTGTTGCATCATAAGTTAGGATACATGATCCAAGAGTCCTCTCTTTGGAATGGAGGAAGTACTCCTATTTATACAAAAACATAAGCAACTAACTCATTAATGGAGATCCACTAGTCCCTCCTAGATCCACAAATCCTTCATATGGTTACAACCAATATGAGACACATATTCCTTTATCCATGATTTTTGTCCATGAGATATGCTTGACCCCTATCCCAAATCTCCTTAAAATCTTCAAGAGAATTCGAATTTGAGTATTGGAGGCCACATAAGAGTGTCTTGGAACCTTCCAAATCACCTACACATGTCACCAAACTCATTTCACCTTTAGGTATAAGCAAATACATGTTATTTTTCTAACTTTTAATCATAAATTAACTTTAAATACATAAAATAAATAACTTTGGAAAATGAAAATATGAGCCCATATGGTAATGGAAATATAATGATAATGTGATGAAATGAGGTGACAAAATTAGGATAAAGGTGAAAATGGAGTGAAATTGTATGTTAATTTGGCAACCCAACATACCCCCCAACTTAAGTTATTTCATGTCCGCATGCAATCTATTACATTGATTTACTTTAATCATGATTTTATCTTTTGAATTGTCTTCCTTTTATATGAACTTTGGCTGATGTTAATTCTTCTTTCATATTCGCATAATCATTTGATAACTTTGTTCCTTTTGCAAAGTGTTCTTTTGAAAAATATTTGATTGCAACATATTACTTTGGTTGGTTCTTGTGTGGCAACCAACTTTTATTAGTATTGGTTCTTGTGTAACAATACTTTTGTTATTTTTGTGTTGCATCAAAAGACTTTGAAAACATTTAATTAACCATTCATTCTATGATCATCATTTGCAAAACATGTAACGTTTTGAATCATAATGCAATAGTGGTTGTTTGGAAAAGTATGTTGGTTAGGAAGACATCTGTATAAAGGATATTTATGACATAAGAAAGGTGATAATGGAATATGAATATGTTATATATCAAAAAATGTGAATATGAGGTATGAACATGAATTCCCCCTCTAACTAGAGATATGACAATGTGAAAAAGGAAGTGAGGAACTTTCCAAATTTTCAATTTTAAGCATTTTAGGGAATTGCATGACTAAAAATTAGAAAACCACATACCTTCACTTACCCTCAATGTACATGAGTTGTGGATGCTGAAGAGTGTGGCTATTGATGCTGTTGGATCATGGAGTATGTAAAAAAATACATTTGGATCTTCTCCTATGTTCTCTTTGCTGATGACAAGGTTTGAATCTTTATTGTTGCTATAAGAAATTGATCTGCTGTAAACTGTTAAAATACTATAGTATTCAATCATTACAACACCCGATGGTACTAATCGTGCAAATAAATGTGTCGATGTCGAGCATGAAGAGAATTCATTAGATTACTGACCATTGATGTATGTCGTCAACCAATGTGAGGCAACTCACCATTAATGTCAATGAGTGCCAAGGTACCTAAGTACATCTTGCGAAGGGCGAATAGATGAGCTGATGTCAATCAAGGGACATTGGTGTATTCCCATGATTTCTGGTGAGATCTCATGATTTTTGGTGAGAGACCCTGTCATTAAAGGATACAAGTCTCAAGGTACTACTAAGGACTCTAGCCTTGAACCTAGATAATGTGCTGATGTCGATAGGCCAAGACTTGTTAGAAGGGAGGCCTTAAGGAATCCTCCATCATCTAACTCAAGCATGAAACAATAATTTTGAAGGATTATGGATGAGAAATTTTGCAGTGGATCAATGTTTATTTGGAAAAATGAAATGGAAATGGAATGAATCAACTTTGTAGAGGAGCTGAATGTTATTATTGATGGGTTACAGGTTTGTGAAAGTGAGGCAGGAAAATGACTGGGAAGGAAAATGAAGAATGGATCAAGGTTTTATTTGAAAACATGAAAAGGAAAATGGAATGAAAAATTGAGAGTGAAATGAAGACACTGGCATCTGAAAGGCTTGCAAGTGATGGATCTGATCTGACATCATGTGCTCATGCATTGATCTTTCATCTTTGTTGATGCTTTGATCATTTTCTTATGAAAGAAATGTGGTCTTTGGGAGGATTTTCAATGATGTGATGGATATGATGACATTCTTCCCCTTGGCTTACCCAAAAGAATGTCCTCATGCTTGAAGTCTAACCTTTGATGTTTCTCTGATAATGTATCTATGAAATGTGGTCTTTGAGAGACACTATTTGCTTGTGGTCATCTGTTTATCTTCTTGGAACCTGCAAAAACTTAGTACTTTTTTTACAACGAAATGTAAGTTTATCATAAGAGAGAGGTGATCAATCTCTCTATTTATGAAATTTAAAAAAAATTGAGAATTGGTACTAATAAAACAAATTCATGAAAGAAAAACTGAAAGAATTTCTTCATTCTTTAACTATTTCAAAGTTTGATGATATCTTTCTCATTGTGTAGATCTCATCGATATCTTTTCAACGATGCTTGAATCGTCGAAATTCGATGTCGTATGAGAAAGTTGTGCTTATTTGAAATTTGGGTGAAACAGTGAAGATTGTCATGAGGTTTCTCAGTTGTAGGATTGCATTCTTCCTGCATCTAAAAATCCTGTCAATCTTCTTCGACTAAGTCATGACATAAAATTTTCCATTTTATGATGTCGTTGGCTTATGTACCTGTAAGACTCAAAGAAACAAGATCATATAAAAATAATTTATGAAACAAAAACGTATGTCTACAGGATTCAATTTTCCATCTACAGGATTCTCTTCAAGGCATTTTGCAAAACAATAATCCTGTAGAAGAATCACCCTTATCATTTTTCTTTTTGATCCATTTTCAGTGTTGAAAAATGAGCTGGTAGATGGAGGGTGACTTTGTAATAGTGATGTGGTAGTGGGTGACATGGAAAATGGATGATGTGACATGTTGACTGATGATGTGGCGATGAATGTGAAAAATTGGCCAATGTTGTGCTACCATGTGGTGGAAAAATTGTTGATTGATTAATGTTGTATAAAAATTGTAGAATAATTAACAAATTCCAATCCCCACAAGATTTGAACTCATGACCTCCATTATGCAAATTAAATGACATACCAAGAAATCACAAGTCACAATTATGAATTTAATGGAATTTTGGAAATTTTAATTATTCTAAAAATGAAAATTGAAACAACAACTTGACAAGTGGCCAATCTAAACCCAAAAGTTTTAGGTAAATATGATTCCAAAATATTTGCCAAATTATTTTTCATGTCTTTTGAATTCATCCTTTCCAAGATTGTTAGGAAAATGGAATTTCAAAATATTTGCAATATCATTATTCATATCTTTTGAACTCATCATTTTTGCCCAGAAAGTGGATTTTTTTAAACCAATTTTTAACCTATAAAAGCTTGGGAATTTTTTATTATATATATATATATATATATATATATATATATCTATATATATATATATATATATATATATATAGTTGCAAGTTGTAAACATGGAGAAAATATCATTTCTGAAAATTTCTGCCGTAAGAATTTTTTTTCATAATTAATTTTTTTTTGTTATTTAATTATTAATTTTTTTTTATTAATTTTTTATTAATTTTTTTTAATTTTTTTTTTTTTTTTAATTTATTGATTGATTTTTTTCTCTAGAACTTGGCAACACTACTGGCTGGCTGGCCATGGCTTTGTGGTTGGGTCATTGGATGGCCGTGGCTGCTAGCTGCATTTAATTGAAAACCCTTTCTTTTCATACAACCTAGCAAATAAGCCTCTAGAGAACCCCGAAAATCTATCAAACGGTTATGAATTTTGAGGAACTTTGACAAGAAAAACATAATCCACCCCGTTCTGAGAAAAACCCATGTTTTATATTTTTTAGATTAGTTTTCATTTGGTCACAAAATGTGTTTTAAAAATGACGTTTTTAACCTCTACGAATTTGGCCTCCACTCAGGTGAAATTCATTTTTTTTTAAATCATGAGAATGCACGGCTATCTTTCATTTTTTCAAAACCACACATAACATTTGCAGCAATTCGTTTCGTTGGCTTCCATGATTTTTTTCTTTTATTTGTTTAGATTTGCTTTATTCTCATTCTCATTTTTGTGTTTTTATTTATTTTTATTATTTCTTCATTTTCTAATGTTGTTTTGATTTTGTATTTAAATTTGCTTGAATAAACAAAACTCTATTTTTTTTTTTTAATTTACATGTGTTCCATTCACTTTTAATATATATATACACGTAAATTTTAAAAAAACATTAAAAAGAATTTATGTTCCATTTTAAAATTATATATATTAAAAGAAACAAATAATGAAAGAGATTTTTTTCTTTTAATAAAAGATATACTAACATGAAATCTTTTTTTTTTTATCTTCTAGGTCACACAAAGCGCAGGAGGAGAGCATACTCAAGTTTTTATTAGTTGATTCCTCTCTTGAAAATTTGGATGCAAAAAAAATGAAAAGAATCGATCTCTTACCTCAAACTATCATTCTTTCACCTTAGCTTGTGCTCTTTGTTCACAATCATTTGTTTTATTGCAAATTTTTCTTGCCAAGGGTTAGTAAATCAGTGGTTCTTACTGCACCATAAAATCGCAAATTTATCCTAAAAATAAAAAAAACTTGTTTTTTATTTGTTAGTCCTATTTTATTGAAAAGGAAATCAAACATTCTCTTAAGTATAAGAGAATTTCCAATGCATCCATTTGCGCAACAAGATCATGAGTAGACTCATATCCAAGTTTGAAAAGTAAACCCTATTGAGTTCTTGGACATGATCATGAAGACTGACTAGTTGAAACCAAATTTGGTGATCTTTAGGTTTTTTATTTTTTTTAATTGTCATAGCAAGAAGCTCATCAGATCTTGTTTTTACAATTGGATTTTTATTTTGTTTTTATTTTTTATTTTTTTATTTTTTAATGAATGGGGTTCTTGATTTTAATGTTCTATGTTTTCTATATGCAAATGCAAATAAACTTAAATGAAAAATGCCTAAATGCATCTAACCCCAAATGAAAATGACCTTAAAAGAAAATGTTTCCTAAACAATCCTCCTAACTTAGTTACATCTAAGTTTTCTTCCCGGCAACGACGCCAAAATGTTGCGTGATTTAATTGTTTATTAAATCCCTATTATTTAATTGCCAACCTGAGGTTTCGTAAAACTTAGAAGCAAACCAAAATATATGGCACCTCAGATGTAACTATAATAAGCTTTAGAAGATAAGTTATGTAAACTGAAGGGAATGCAATTATAAATTAATTAGAAGTGCATATTACAAATATAAAATTTAACTAAGTAATTTCTAATTTATTATGTAATAAGGAGGAGAAGTGGCTCCTAACTTAGGAGACCCAGATTTGTCAATCTTCTAGAATACTATTTCATGAATAGAAATAAAAAACCACTAATGGATAATAGCATAAGATACATAAACAAATAATAAAAGAGGCTCTTAATTAAGGAGGCCCTTGTTGTTCTTCATTACACATTCATTCATCATTAATGTCGTTGTTGGAAAACTGGAAATTCAGAAAATCACTTGAAACTAGAAAAAGAGAATGAATTTCAATTATTACTCATATCAAATGGAAGAGAACCTAACTTAGACCCTTGTTGTCATTTCATATGTTGATAAGATTTAAACTAAAATTCATTCATTAATAATGAAAAATATTCAAACATCTAACTAATTAAATGAAAATATAATCTATAATGAAATAAAATCTATAATAAAATAAAAATTTCTTTGATCCTTTTAGAGAGCTCAATTCTCTTAAGA